>OMLC01096104.1:0-12739 GCA_900302585.1 Regalecus glesne | reverse complement strand
TTGGGATTGAGATGTGAGAGAGCAAAAGAGAGTTTAGGTTGTTTATCTCAGCAGTGCAATAAATATGTCTTGTATGAGTTCATATGGGAATTTAGATCATATTCATTAGGCTAACCAGCATCAGTGGTAACAAAATATGTCATCATCCCGACTTATCCAACTCTTGCAAACAGAGGGAGGACATGGAGGGCCCCGAGGATGGCAGTCTTGGTACATTCTCTAGTACTCTGTTTGTTATTTAGTTTTTTATTCTTTGTATGTCCAGTTATTGAAACCTGATTATCTTCACTGGAGATGAACTTCTTAACATTAGGTAAATAACTCCAGATAATTTTGCACCAGATTTTACAAACTCTGAAAGTTTTTCCGAGATCTTAGCTGGAGGAACAGCAGCTCCCAGTGAGTCAAGGAGGTGACGCAGATGGAGGAAACAACGGGTGCACTGGAGAGGCTCAAACACTGTGGATTTTGACCTGCTCTTCAAGTAATTCAGCTGGTAAATGTCTGATCCATGCCCAACAAAATGGATGAGCTGCTTCTCCTTAATGGGATGAACAAGGACTTAACATGTTTTGCTACCCTTTGTTTCACTGAAACCTGCCTCAGTGAGTCCAACTCTCAACACATCTGCCAGATTTCTGCCAACAGTGAATGGATTACGTTAGGGTAATATCAGAAAAAAGTGAATGAGCAGCTCGTTTCTACATATATAAGGTTGATGAACAAATATCACAGTGTCAACTAAATAATCCAGCCAAAACTTAAGAGTCATTGTTCATAAACTGCAAGCCATTGTATTCACTATGGGAGGTTTCATCCTTCATCCTGATCAATGTTTCAAAACTAGATTACCAGTTTGGAACAAAACATATAGAATCACTTCTCATAATCCTTGGGGACTTTAACAGAGCAAACTTTAACCACAAACAACCAAAGTATAGACGGCATATGTATCGTCCCACCGGGGACAATGGCACATTGGATCACTGTTAAACAGTTCTTAAAGATGCATAATGCTCTGTCCCCCAGGCAGCTTTGGGGCACTTGGATCACTGCTTGGTTCATCTTAGTCCAACCTATGGGCATAGATTACATTTGAGATGGCCTGAGGTTAAAACAATAAAGAAATAGACCAGTGAAACAAAGCAGGGACTATGAAATTATTTGAGACTGCACCAATTAGAGTGTATTCAAACCTGCAACTGACAACCTGGATGAACTGAATCTGTGACATCTTAAAACAGCTTTTGTGAAGATTTGTGTGCTTGCCAAGACCTACATATCCAACAATACCCAACTATGGTTCAAAATCAAATCAAGACAACTTCAGCAGGCCAAGCATGATGCCTACATCAGTGTTGAGAAAGAGCCCTGTACCAGAAGGCCAGAAATTCAATGAGAAAAGAGATCATAGTGGCTAAAAGAAGCTATACTGAAGAACTGAAAAACAGATTTTCAGCCAGCAAACCTGTGTCATTGGGGAGGAGTCTGCAAGATGTCCTAAACACAGAAGTAAACTGGGGTACGCAAAGACCTGGATGAGGGCCTTAATGTCTTCCAATTCAGGTTTGAAAGATGCAAATTCACATCCCTCCCCCATTCTAGCCCAACAGGAATAGTCCTCATCACACCTCAAATCACACCAGAGGTAATCCCCCTACTATACCCCACCCCCAATACTCAGAATGTACTCAAAATATATGCAGAGAATGTGAGCTGACTTTTCCAGGGACAGAAGACCAGGAAAGCATCAGGTCCAGATGGAGGTGTCTCTCCATCCTGTCTTAAAGCATTTGCTGACCAACTGGCTCCAAGCTTCACACGACTCGGCCCGCGACTTTGTTCAAATTTTAAATTTTGGCCGACTGTGTATTTGAGTTTGACACCCCTCGTCTAGACCAAAGATGGGTAATGGGATCCAGAAAGGGCCAGTGTGTGTGCAGGTCTTTGTTTCAACCTAGCAGATACACACTTGAGTCTTCTAATCAAGGTCTTTAGCAAAGACAATTGGTGGAGTAATAGAATCAGGTGTGGCCCTTTCTGGATTACATTGCCCATTCCTGCTCAAGAACAATGACAGTATCTTCAAGGACCCAGCTGTTAAAATACTGAAATTTGCAGACAACACTACAGTCTTCAGACTCATCCAGGATGGTGACAAGTGTATTTCGGCTGGAGGAGCTTGTGGCCATGGTGTCACTGTAAGGTGGGGTGTATGGTTGCTGGCGAATGATAAATGGACTTGTTCTTATACAGTGCTTTTCTAGTCTAGGGGCCACTCAAAGAGCTTTACAATGAATGCCTCATATTTAACGAGCATTCGGGATTCAGACTGGATGCCCTGTTCCTGACGCCCTGCAGCGGGATACAAATCCGCCATGCCCGACTTGAAGGCGCGTGGTCTACCGCTGAGAACAAACAATAAACACAGCAGAAAATGAAATATCACCTAGTAAAACCTGCCCTACAGTAACACGGGCCACAAACATCACAAAACTCTTTTTTGAACTTTTAGATCAATAATTCACCCAGAACACCAATTAAGGAAACTATTCGACATGAACAGCATCAAGTATAGCTACAGCTGTATGCCAAACACCCAGCAATTAATATCATCCCACAACAGACAGCTTGATCACAGCTTGATCACAGACCTCCTCAACACAGCCAAACACTCACAGCTGCAACTGCCGTGTGAATGAATTGTGCCCCCTTGAGAGAAAATGCCGAACAGGAGTCATCTACCATGCAATAGTAGAAAGAAAAGACAAAAAAATTAACATGTGATGGGCTGACACAGGGTCTGTTTAGAGCTAGGATCAATGCACATGTGTGTAATTTTAGAAACATTCATTTAAAGAATGTAACATCTTTAGCCGTTATATTTGGTCATTGGCACACAGAAACATTGGTTATTTTATCACCTGGAAAATCCTATCAAAGAACAAAGCATGTTCAACCAATAGAAAAATGTCCAACCTATGATATATATCCCTCCATTGTCAACCTCTGATCTGAAGTCGGATTGCAGTCCCTAAGCACCCTTAGGGAAAAAACCGGGGATACACTCAGGAAGGTTGCCAGTCCATCACAGGGCAGAGTAGTTAAGGAAACGGTCTTGCTCAAAGACACTTCGACGTGCTTCATGGCAGGTGTTGGAATTGAATTGCAATAGAGAAAATCTCTATTACAGAACCTGCAACCTTCTGATTACCAGAAGACAACAATATTGTCCTATTGGTTTTCCCTGTTCGCCCCCCCCACTCTCTTTTACCTTGATCATGTAAGTGATGTTTGCAAATGCTGGAAGCTGCTTTGTATCGGAATCAAATTCCTCATGGGCATAGGTAAAATTGGTCAATAAAGGTGTTTCTTATTACGTTTCTAAAGCTCACAATTGGCCGGTTTGTTCTCAAGCCTCATGAGCGCTTTCCATCTCTTTACTCTCTATCCTCTCAGTCCCTCTTGCCCCCTCACTCACAAACCCTCCCCTTTTCTCTCTATCTCACTCTCGTCCACACAGGCAGCAATAGCAGGAAGAAAGGAGAGAGCAAAATTGAGTGAAAGTAAAAATATAAAAATAAAAGAAAGCAACACAACATTAAAAAGAAAGAGAGATACAGAGGCAGAGAAATTATTTTCATACATATAGTCTTAATCCTAGTGAGGGTCACAGTGACATGGGGATCCAGCATATTAAACATAAGCTATTAAAGACCAGCAAGACTTAATGCTACAGCCCAGCTTCAAAGACTCCTTACGTTCCTCATGAGATATACTAAATATGAGGCTGCTTGCGCGCCTGTGTGTGTGTGCGGGTGGTGGTGTGTGTGTGTCTGAATGTGGATGTGTATGTCTATGTGTGCCTCTTATGAGTGTCTGACTATAATTATGTGAGGATAGACATTTGTTTGTGTGTTCGTGACAACTGGACTTTGGGCATGTGTGTGTTGGCAGAGTAAAACATATGAGAGGAGGCAAGCGGGTACTAAAGCTGTTCCTGAGTGATTTAAGGCTACCAGTCGCTGTTAATGACCTGGAGGAGACCATTATCACTGAAACAATGCACCAAGTGAGCTGCAGAAAATAATATGTCGAGACAACAGGAGAGATATATAATGAGAAAGTGAGAGAAGTACAGACATGGTGCTAAGAGAAGACAATGACTGAGAAGAAAGTCGATGGATAAATTACAGAGAGAGAGAAAGAGAAAAGGGGTAAGGGAGGAAAAGTTGCAATGAAAATCAAACCAAAAAAAATTTAACGTAAAGAGCCAAAAGAGACAGGAATGGGAAATAAAACAGCCCAGTCTTCCTATTGGTACCCAATAGTTTAAATATTTCCAAACCCTAAAATGAAAGAGAACTATTCCAGGAGTTCTGTAAAAGGTTGCGATTAAAGGGAGGGAGCTTATTGATATGCCATAAAAAAAACTATTAAAGGTTTTAGATAGAAAGCAGAGGGTCATTAGATTCTCAAGAGAGGATCATTAGATTATCGATTCCAAGAAAATCTCAGCTAGCATGTGACTGAGTGTGTTTTCATAAGTTTCTTTATTTGTGTATGTCTACGTGTACCTGCTTGTGTAAGTGATCACTTTTAGGTGTGCACAAGGATGTGTGTGTGTGTGTGTGTGTGTGTGTGTGTGTGTGCATGTGTATACATGTGTCCATTATCTTCAGCCTGCTGGTCCTTGCATCTGTGTGTGTCTGTGTGTTTGTGCATTTGTGTGCATTTTTGTTGTAGGAACCCCTGGTGGCTCTAGGAATAAGGAGCTTTGTATTTTCTATAACAATAAATACCATCTGAGAGGGAAACATCTGAGGATGGTATGAAAGGATAGAAGAGATGTAAGAGTGTAGCAGGGACAAAAATAGAGAGAAAGAGAGGACAGAGAGTTATGGCGGTATAAGATTAAGATAGATACAGATAAAGACATCATGTAAAGGAACCCATGAAGAAAAACTTTGTTCTATTGCTCTCTCAGATCAAAGCATTTTGTTAAAAGACTCTGCCTGTCACGAATAATTCTATTTCTTTTCGACGTTTTCCATGTTGAGAAAAAAAGACTGTTCTACTCAATCCTCTTCATGTGGCTGTCACACCGCAGCAGCAGCAGCCCTCCAACACAATAGACAGTGCCAGATACACTCAAGTGTAAAACTATACATATTGATAGGGTCCACCCACCAATCAAAATAAATGAAACCACATTTTTCTGTGCAATTAATTTCTTTCATCATCTGTATTTATTCTTTATTCCCTTATATTTCCAACCTGCTTTAAGCTAAGTTTTCAAAGAATGCAATGTTAAAACTGAATAACCCCATTACATATGCTTACAGACCTTTGGGATATTCAGAATTAAATAAACATGAATAGGCAACTGCATAACCAACCTTAGAATGAAATCAAGCAATAAAGCTGAAGCCAAACTAAATACAGCTATGTTACACGACGTGACATTTTTGATTTCATGAAGAGTGTTATTAAGTTTTCTGTACCAAAACATATTCTTAACTCCGTATCTGTTTTGCATAATGAACGACACCTCCTTCAGCGTGGTTCAAGGAAACTGGTAAAGTATAAATACTGCACCCATCAGTAGAGCCGTGAACTGGGTCAAGAAGTAGCGCATACTGATAGCGAGACTAGAATATGCAGAAGTCAAATGAGTAACCCTATATGATGGTCTGCATTTCAGACCACTTCAGTAATAAAATATCAGTTAGTCATATACCATCACACTCAGGTTACAGGCACACATTCTGTGTGATTAATAGATAGCTAGCAAGCCTATCTTTATGTGCTTGAACAGTATGAAAGCATAGATGATACAGACACTAATTGCATACAGTATGCCATTCGTCTTACATTTGCATATATATTCAGCTCTCCTGTTGTACAGATCTCAAGGCAGTCTTGAATGAATATCATATCACATATGCTGCACAAACACATGTGGGCTGTGAGGTTCTGAGTATTCAGCCTAAATTTTATCTTAACTGATTTTAATATATGTTTTCTCTGCAGTTCCTCGTAAATACTGTAGCCTTATGCGCCTCTGCCTAAGTCCCCATGATATCCATCCGTTGTCAACCGCTTATCCGAAGTCGGGTCGCAGGGGAACTGGAGCTAATTTCAGTCCTAATTGGGCAAAAGCCAGGGACACACCCTTGAAGGGTCGCCAGTCCATCACAGGGCAGAGCAATTTGGGGAATAGTGTCTTGCTAAAGGACACTTCGACACACTTCTCTGTAGGTGTGGGGCTGCAATCTGGAACCTTCTGATTGCCAGACGACCACTCTACCTAGTGAGCCATGCCACCCCTCCCTGTGATAAAGTTCTGACAAAATTTATAAAATCCATCCTCCCTGGCTGAGGATCCAGAATGCTCCCTATCATCAACTACTCTCTTACATCCAGGTCTGTACCTGACTATTTTGCATGTTGAATATTGCATGTGTTCAAACTCTTTTCAAAAAATCCTCTCAATCTGGTAAGAATAAAGAATGACAGACTGATTTCCAAACTTTCCTTTAAATCCAAAATCCTCCAGACCAAATCCTGGAGCTGATTGAGGGCCATAACATTTTCGCTAAATTTCAATCTAGCTTTTTGCCAAAAGCACAGTACGGAGACTGCATTATTAAGAGTGTCCAATGACATTCTTATGCTTGGTGAGGGTGAATACTCTCTTCTTATTCTAGATTTAACTGCTCCCTTTCAGTATTGATAGCATTGATCATGCCATCTTACTTGATGGGTTGGAGAACTGTGTTAGCATTTCTGGCACAGCGTTAAAATGGCTTCACCCTTTTTTATTAACAGACAATTTAATCTCTGTATCAACAATCCTGTAGCCTTGTCACCTCCCCCTTGTCCCTAAAGGAGCTATCCTTGGGCCAGTCCACTTCTCTTTATATAAGCCATCTCTTGGCAATTTGTTAGTTGCTTACAAGATATGTCATACCACTGTTACGCCGATGACACTCAGATCTATTTTTCAACCAAACCCAATAACCTGAGTCAACTGTCCTCCCTCCATGATTACTTTGCTGCTATCAAAGACTGGATGTCCCTTAACTTCCTCTATCTAAACACCGACAAAAGGGAATTTCTCTTAATTGGTCCCAAGAAGTTTGCCACTGCAGTTGATCAGTTTATTAGTCCCTACTTCATTCCAACATCAAAACTACCATTAAAATCTTGGTATCTTCTTGGACCAGAATATGTCTTTTAATCAACATGTAACTAAGCTTGTCCAATCCTGTTTTCTTCAGTTAAGAAATATTAATAAGATCAGACATATTTTGTCTCTTAAGGGTCTTGAAATATTAATTTAAGCTTTCATCTTCTCCCATCTAGATAACTGTAACTCCCTCTACTCTCATCTCAATCAAACAGCTTTAAATAGTTTACAGCTGGTTTAAAATGCAGCTGCTAGTTCACTCATTAGAACTAGCGCTAGGTCCCATCTTACCCCTATTCTTTCATGTCTCCATTAGCTTCCAATAAAATTCAGAATAACATACAAGAGGTTGTTAATTAAATTTAAAACACCAAATGATCTTTCCATCAGTTATTTCTCATCTCCTCACTCTTTCCTGACCACTCCAAGCCTCAAATCTTGGAATTTCCTCCACCCAACACACACACTCTAACTGCAGAACAAAAGTGACCACGCCTTTATAGTTTTAGCGCCAGATCTCTGGAATAATCTTCCCCCAATCCATTGGATTTAAAGATTCTTTGGACTGTTTTATATGTCATGATAAGTCCCCATATTGTGGGGTTGGTAATAGATGGAGCATGGGGGGGATTAAGGTTGGATGCCTTTCCCGATGCTCTGCAGTGGATTCAAACCTGCAATATCTGAGTTTTCAGTTTCCGAAGACTGCATTCTATTTTTTAGAAAAGTTTCTTGTCGCTCTCAATTTCAAAATTTTCCTCAATCTAGAATTATTTTAGAACTGTCAAAGTTTGAATTCTGGGAAAACATGATGTGCTTGTGCTGTCCATGGTGCTGATTCCAAAGAGAGTGATTGCACCAGACTGCTAAATTGCAGTGGTGCAAAGGAGCACTAACTGACTGGCTTTATATTTCAGAGTAAATAATAGTTTGATCGATTACATCAATTTCAATCACGATATAAATTGAGCTCTAATTAGAATTTCAGTCAATTTAGCTGTTCCTCTTGAGCACAAAATCCAAACAATTTCTTAAAATTTCCATGCTTTACATTCCCTTCTACCACTGACTGTGCCTGGACATTGTTTTAACCTTCGGGACAATATATGACAGCAAGTGATTTAGCATAAAGGTATTGATTATTGGCACTATTGATTTATCTCTGAGCTATTGATGAGCCTGAATAACTTGCCAACTTTCCAACAATCCACATAAAAGAACTTACAGCCAAAAACCAAATCAACATAATGCACACACGCGGACAAACACACCCGCACATGCGAAAAAAATGTATACTTATCATACAAACGTGTATATTAAAACCCGTTTTACATGTCACAATTAGCTCCCACATTGTGGGGGTGGACATGGATTTTTCAAGAGAGAGAGAGAAAAGGCGGTGGTGAGAGAGGAGACGACATGCAGCAAAAGGCCTGAGACAGATTCAAACCCAGGCCACTACGGTAAGGACTCAGCATTATGTGGTACTAGGTGAGCCATTGGAGAACCTTGAACGTATATTAAAGAGGTTCATCCCCCATTATAAGCACACAGTGAGAAGGTAGAGCTTAATGTAATTAATTAAGAGGATTCAATATGATTACCAGGTGTGCATACAGCCAAAGCCTCTATACCAAGCCTTCTCTTTGTGGAAAATTGGACTTTGCCTAGTCTCCAGACAGTGCCTCACGGGGTAAAGGAATGAACCTTTTAGGCCCTGCATTACTTTAAGCAAACCAACCTTAACTTGAGTATAATGGAAACACACACGGGTTGTAAACTCGACTTATAGGTAGGTAGGCAGGCATTCACAGATGCATTTAAAGAGATGAAATCCAACATTTATACTCATACGCATGCATATTGCATGTAACTATCCACCGTGCACCTAAAACAGTGTCACACTCTATTAAGTATAGTCAGATAGAGAGACAGAGTCCATAAACCATGCCTTTGAAGGATAACAGAGGATGCACTGTCCTTATACATAATCAAATAGGTTCCAACTCTAGTACCTAACGCTCCAAACGCAGTTGCCAGAGTTAAAGCTCGTTACCAGGGCTCATAACACAAATGATCTTGTAATGGATGCTGTTTTCAAGGTGAGCATTGTGTGGATGTGGAGAGAGAGAGAGAAATAGAGAGAGAGAGAGAAGGAACCAATGTGTACAAGCACGTACATGTGTACTTAAATCATTGAGTAACTATTCGATTGAGTGGTCAACACAAAAGCACTTAGGTATAATGCATTATACATAGTTACAAACCCATACAGGTAAAGGAAAGGAAATTATAATAAATAACTTGAAATTATACATAATTGATTATTATTCCAAAACTGCCATTAACTTGCAAGCCACTGAGGTGGCTTCAGTCCCATATAATGACCAGTAAGTATGGGTCACTACAAGAATTATATAGAAAAAGAGAAAGGCTGCATATTCAATATATTGTTCCATTAAGTTGGTTTATTTTATGAGGCCAAACCAATGCACCACTTTAGAGAGCATAAAAACACAAATTTGAAAACAGTCTGTTTCATTTCCCATGATACTGCGTGGGAACCATGACAAATAGGAAAAACAGAAAAAAGTCATTGTGGGGAAGAAATACCGTCTTAATTGGCAGCTTAAGTTCTCCATCACCTCATTAGTGAGATAATGTCTTAATTGAAATTTCATGAACATGGTATTCTTTGGTTAATTGAGACTTAAACACAGATGCTTTGAGACGCTCTAAAGACCAAGCTTGTTTACATACATAAGTAGAGGAAGGAAGGTGAAAGGAAGAGTAGAATACCTCCCTCAGGTATGTCCCTGACAACACACTGCAGCCACAGCATCAGTTTTGAGCAGCCCTCAAACAGAATTTACCCATTATAAAGTCTGATCTTTAACCATGGAGGTAAAAGGAGGGATGAGCAAAGAGATTTAAGACTCCAAGACCGTTATGTGAATAAAACAAAGGGAGAGGACAATAATGAGTACCAACTGTTTTCATGTATTGGCATAATATTTCAATAATGTAATTTTCATCACCACCACACAAATGTGTATTTGCAAGAACACAAACACAGACAAGTGTGCACACACGTGTGCACGCACGCACACACACACACACACACACACACATACATACACCCACACACATTTAAAGTGCATAAAATGATATGTCACTCATCATGGTACCCTTAATCTGATAATTGGTGGTTTCCCTAAGCCCTATAATTGGAACAACCTTCCCTGTCCTCAATGTTAATGATTTATCATGTTGTATTAATGGATTACATTTGTTCTGCGACATGCAGAGAAATTTCAGTGCCGAGATAAAGGCTCAGTCTGTAACTTAACTGAGTTCTTTGTACATTTTGGCACTTGAGCTATTTAAGGAAACTACTTCATATTTGATTTGCAGATCACAACAGCATGTGAGATTTCCTGCACACATTTCCTGTCAAAGGAAACTCAGCTAAACAGGAATTTGTTGGGCTTCAACCAACCATTTAAAAGATGGCAAAATACTATACTGAGCTAAGCTGATGTGTAGAGCCGCTGGCTGGTACAGTGTTGCAACATCTGTGTCAACACTAGTCAATGAATACAGATCAGCTCTCTGGTATTAGAGGCTAGTAAGTCTTCTATTTATTCAAACAGTATGCTTCCTGAATATATCATCCCCATGCATGAGGTGGGGAACACCAGTCCATATCAAAGGTATCATGTGAAATGGGCAAACTTGTCTATACCTTGGATCAAGGCCTTGTTCAAGTTTATAAGGATGATACCGCCACAATATTTTGCTTAAATATGCTATTAATGTTATCTGGAAATAGGTGTGTCCTCTGTTGGTGGCAGGACTAAATTTAGCCCTTGTTTATGTATAACAGATGTGAGCATATACAGTAAAAACTCCATCTATTCACCCATCGTCAACCGCTTTTCTGAAGTCGGGTCGCAGGGGAACTGGAGCCTATCTCAGTTCTCATTGGGCGAAAGGCGGGGATACAGCCTTTGAAGGGTCGCAAGTCCTTCACAGGGCAGAGCAATTAGGAGAACAGTGAACTGCTCAATGACCCTTCGGCATGCTTCTCTACAGGTGCGGGGCTCGAACCTGCAAACTCCCAATTGCCAGATGACCACTTTACCCACTGAGCCATGCCACTTCTATATACAGTCAAACCTGAGGAACAGAACTATTAATACTCATCTTACATTTCTGTGCAAGTCTAAATTCTGTGGATTCCCTCCTCTCACCCCAGATCAGACTGTAGGGGAGCATAATACGGTTTTATGCAAATATATGTCAATATTAGAGACACCTATTTATATCTCTGGCAAGAGCATACTCTCTCTAGTGCATTCTACATGATAGAGGGCTACAACAGGAAGCATTTGGGAAAGAATACAGGAAAAAGAAACAGAGGTGAAGAAAAAGCAAGAGAGTAAAATAAGCGAAGAAGAAAGTGGGTGAGAGAAAAAAGAGAGGCTGAAACATGAGTATAAAACAGTCCAGACCCAGGGAGCATCGATACTGAACGTTTAGGTGCAGCAAAGCAGTGTTCAAAGAGAAAGAGGACAACAGCAGACATCCCTCTAAGGTTACCCATGAGTGACCATAATTTCCCATGCACAGCCCATAACGGCAATTGCTTGCACCGTGGGAAAAATAAAGGGATAACCCGTTTTTTTACAAATCCAAAGAGAGATTTTAGGATATGATCAAAAGGGATGGCTTTTGGGTCAAAAAGAAATGAGAGTGAGAGTCAATGAGATAAAATGAAATAAGAGTGATATTCAGTTTTTGTCCAATACAGTTTCCTTGCACCACACTTCATCCCATTTAGACTTCATCTGTCACAAAAATCTAAGGTGAGAACTTCTAAAACTCCAGGTTTAAGCACAGTGGATATATATATATAAAAATGTAAGAAGTCAGGTACAAAGCTTGATAGAAAGACAATCTAAAATAACAGTACAGCTTTTAAAATCAGCAACATCAATCCAACACAGCACCTGCATCTGGATGGGTTTTGATACTGGGTTATGGGTTGGTAGCCCATTACAATGGGCCCTAATGTAAGAGCCATTTTCTATGAGCACCGTGGAATATCCAGGCTATTTTGTAATTTTATAAATGACAGCTTTCATACTATGTTCTCTGCAGACTGATAGTGTGAATGACAGCAGATGGGAAGGGGTAAAGGGACAGGGGTTTCCCTTTGTCAGTGCCTTAGCAGGAGATACAACTGTACCTGATTTTCTAATAGATACATTGCTCTTGACTGTAACCTATTGTTTTACCATTATAAAGGTTGATAGGAGGCCGATTCATTTCCATTTTAGGATCATTAATAATCATCAGTAGTGTATGGCACAGCTGCCTCTGGTGAGTGAAACAAATGTTTTAGGGTTACCCCCATCTGAAGCATGCCTAGATTTTCCCTTCATTTCCCCAAAGAGGAGCTCCAAAAGATCCATTCTCAATAATTAAGTAAAACAATAGTTTGATGGGCCCTCAAAATTGACTTATCTATAGCTGTATACTCAC
>OMLC01096103.1:0-15878 GCA_900302585.1 Regalecus glesne | reverse complement strand
TTGGGGGGGCTGAGAGCAGACTGGGGTCAAGAGTAGGTTGGTTGGGTGGAGGAGGGGCGTAGGGATGGAGGGGGTGTTTTAAGATAAGGAGCTCAGAGATAGAATTTTGAGAGAAGTTGAGATTAGGGGGATAAGGTACCCCCCACCCTTATTATTTGGGAACAGCTCGTCTACGGGCCACCTTCATTGAGTTTCATTCCAAAAACCACTGTAAATATTCTTTAAGTCGCTTTGTGCGTCATGATCAGTCCACAGGTTGTGGGGGTGGACCCGGACCTAGATGAACAGGATATCACACAGTGTAGTGCTTTGGAAGCACAGCAACCCCCACTAAAACACACACTCACAGAGAACCCCCAGGTCACCAATCCGCCTAATTCAATTCTACCCAGTCAACTGTTCATTCTTGACATCTCAGTCCCAATTCACCTCGATTAGGTTTGGAGTTCCACTGCGTCTGTCTCCTTCTGCTGGGCCTCAGCCTCTGCTTCCTTCATTTACCCACGACCACCTCCTCCCTCTGCAGACATGGTCACTATTCTTCTTCTTCTCCTTCTTCCTAACCCCTGACTGCTGCCCGGGCACTGGATGGGTCAAATGCAGAGGACACATTTCATTGTATGTTAGGACAATAACACATTAATAAAGCTACTGCTTCTTCTTCTTCTTCTTCTTCCTCTTCTTCTGTGCAAGCTCATATCTCTTCTACGATACCGCTTGTTTTTATGAGCCCAAACAGAAACATGATTGGAATACAGGCTTTTCCTATTTCAGAGAGGAATGGAAAGATGGGCTCAGTCTCAAACGAAGACACACACACACACACACAGACTGGAAGAGAATTCCCATCCCCAGATGAGATATTCAATATCTTGGAATCGGTGCCTTAAGTAGGAAAGTTAAAGTCTCCATAAGCAGATCGCTGCTGTGGAGGTATAACATGACCTGTCATTTAAAACGGTTGTGATCAGAGGACAGGTTTAATTCCCAATCCAGCATTACAGCCACATCATCCATGAGTAGGATCTTTAACCCTTCCTGCCCCAGGGATGTGAAATAGAAGGGGGATTAAGCTACAATCTTAAATTGGCGATCATCATATTGTCATGATCATCAGCCAGTATCCGCCATGGGTAATGTTTTCAGTAAAACAATCATTCATCCATGCACCTCCCCATTGAAATGCATTATTATCTATAGGCTGCGTAAGTTTGATGATGTTATTTTGACATAGCTTCAGTGAATTCATACAAAGGTGTGTTTAAGCTCTAAAAGGGTGACTGGACTGTCTCTGGAGACTGAAAGTTGCTTTAAGATGTGTTTACCCTCCACCACACCACTTTTAATACCAGAGGTTGGGGAACCCTGTCCAGAAAATTTAGGAGTCCTGCGTGTTTACTCCACCCGTGCACTAAACCATCTGATTCTAATCAATATCCCTGCTCAGGGGATGGAATCAGCTGATTTAATACATGGGTGGAGGAAGTAAACAGTTTGAACTCTCCGTCTCTGGTTTAGCTGTCTCCGGTTAGTGCGAACACGAAGTGTGTCTTGAGGCGTCCTTTGTCCATTTTTAATATTCCCCACAGGGCAGACGCAGCTGTGTCTCCACTCCAGAGTCAGATAAGGTCTCAGAGTAGATAATCAACTGACCAAGTCACGCAGGTTCTGGAGCAGCGTCCTCCTGACCTGAACCCTCTCTCCACCTTAACACTCGTCCAGCGCCCTGATCTACTTTCCCCTTATCCCCTGATCTCTGTCTGCAGCCCCCCACCCAGGCATCCCTCATTGTCTTTGATGTTCCTTGTCAGCATCACTCCTCCCTGTCCCACACCCCCGACTCCCCCACAAACCCCCCATCTTCACACCTCCAGACATGCTAGTGAACCCAGATTACAGGGTGTTGGTTGAGGAGAAGTATGGAGATGAGGCTGAAGGAGGAGGGAGGAGGACCTGGTGAGTTTGGTCCTGAAAGTCCCCCTCTGGTGGACAGCAGTATTTCAGCTCTATGGGTAGTTCAGGGGGAAAAAGGAGCAATCTTGGGGTTTTAGGTTGTTTTTTTTGTTTTTTTAAGTACAATAATAATAATGATAATAATAATAATAATAATCTCTGTTGTAGGGACAGTGCATATTAATGAACATTTAGACTTTAAGTAGACCAGATTTAAGTACCAGGCTAATTTTCCTCCATTGTGCCCAGCGGTTAGGGGTCCAGTGTCTTGATTAAGGACATTTTGGCATGCTTTCTGAAGGAACCATGGACTGAAACGCCAATCTTCCAATTACTAGATGACCGCCCTATCCCCTGAGCTATGCCACCCTTATAAAACTAGCATGAGTAAGGGCAACAAAGACCAAATTACCCTTCACCTGCAGAAGGGTTCAATCTGCAGGCTCTCATCGACCACAACCATCTTGAGCTGGTCTCCGCCTCCATGGCTACGGTGTTTGAGACCAGCTCAAGATGGAAAAGGGCATTTGGCCTTAATCCCCAGTGCTTGCTAAATGTCAGCCATACATTGTAAAGTGCTTCGGGTGGTCGCTGGACCAGAAAAGCACTTTATAAGAACTAGTCTATTCATCATCTTGGCTCTCCTCTTCTCAACCACCTTTGGCAGTGTCTCCCAGTTGGACTTGGGTTAGGGTTTTCAGCACAGATCTTCCTCCACACTAATCCAGCCACTCAGTCGTGCCTTTCCGTGTACGCTTTCCCAGCTAGCGTTTTACACTCTGCTGTTAAATGCTGGAATGTCTCAGGGGCGTCTTTGCACATTATGAGAACAGTTTATCTAAGTTTTACTTGCCCGAAAACATGGAAGAACAAACTAAATTAACTTAACGGCTTCCTGTTGGACGAGTGCATTCGCCATGGATACGTGTTGTGATCCATGTCTCGCGTTTTATCTCGCTATGTTTCTGTTTATTCCCTGGGATTAAATAAGGCCGTGCACAGAGTTGAAAAGCATAAGCTTGCCCCTTGAGAAGATGAAATGCTGGTTGAATACAATCGCCAGAGGGAATACGTTCAACAGTTTAACAACTCTCAAACAGTCAACATGTGGTTTCACCCAAGTGAGAAACATCTGGATCGGTGAACACTGTCACCAACGGCAGGCAGAACGACATGGCTCTGAACTGGCATCCGGTGATGAGGTTTGCTGGTGAGGTGATGGACAGCTGAGATGGCATCCATGACACTGTCCCTTGAACCTTTGTTCAGACGTAAAGGCAGAGATGTACCCTGTATTTATTTAAGGTACCCCCAAGCCATAAAGGGACAGTGTAGCCTACCTGTTTGTTGGTTATAAGGTCATTTTGAAGTAAAATCACATCAAATGCATTTAGTGATGCTAAAGTCATGACTCCATCTTCTGACAGCTCCAGATCTTTCTTCAGTTTCACGGTCGCACTGTACCCTGTATTACCCGGCATAGCTCAGTGGGTAGAGCGGTCGTCTAGCAATCGGAAGGTTGCAGGTTCGATCCCCGGTCCTGCATACAGCATGTCGAGGTGTCCTTGAGCAAGAAACTTAACCCCTAACTGCTCCCCGAGCGCCATATGTTGGCAGCTCACTGCTCCTATACAATAGGTTGGGTCAAAAATGCAGAGAAATCCAAATTTCCCCTTGCGGGACTGATAAGGGAATCCTTTCTTTCTTTCTTTCTTTCTTGCTCAAGGACACCTTGACATGCTATGTGCAGGACTGGGGATCGATCCTATAACCTTGTGATTGCCAGACAATCGCTCTACCAACTGAGCTATGCCGCCCCTATTTTGACCAGAAAAAGAGTATCAAGGGCACTGCTATGTGACTAGATCCAAGCCTGTACCCCTCATTAGGCCAGCAAGATAGCATCCTATTGACTCAGCCCCAGCAGGTTTGCTGCCAGCTCGGATCAGCCATATGCATGCTTAGTGATGGATCTTGTTGACAAGTCAAAAGAGGAAAGAAAGTGCAAAAACAATGTGAGGACGAGATGGTACCCCCACCATCAGTTACTCCTCCACTAGTGCTGGCACATACAAAGAAACAGCAGGCCCCTCATACTCAAGCCCTAATGCCACCAGCACCTGACCTGCAATCTCCTCAAATTCCTCCTGGGCTCCAGTCAGACTCATTGCTGGGCCACGCTCCATGCTAAAATTCTGGATACCTCCCTGTCTACCTTGGAGAGGCAACAGCCTGGGATTAGGGAGGGCCGACCAGTAAGAGCAAGTGTCCCCTCTGCTTACTTAAAGGACTTTGTCACAGAGTTCCATGCATAGACTTCTGGGACATTCTATTTATACATGATCAGCAGTCTTGGTAAGGATTTAGCAATGCACAAGTTATGTGCTCTTTTTTTCTTATGGGGGGGATGTTGTAAACACACTTTGCTGTTTTTTGGGGGGTTAGGGGGTGCACATGCATTGTAAGAATCTCTGGCATAGAGTAGTAAAGAACCTTAAAGCTCAGCTCTATATTGATCTGAATTGTTTTTGTTTAAACAAAATACTCTGTGTTTTCCCTGAGCAATCTTGTTTTCTTAAAGAAAGAGATGTTGCTATGGCTTGCAAAAAACATTCGCAGGCTTGAAAGATCAAGCTGTGAAAGTTTTATGTAGACCTTAATAACATATAAGCGATTGTTTAATATCAATAACGTTTGAATTGAAAAAAAATCTACTGAAAATACAAACAGGAAATCATAGTTAAGGCAAGAAGGCCGATGTCTTGTCTGATGGATCTTAAGGGATTTTTTTTAAACAAACTAACAGTTGTAAACCTTTTAAGAGGACCTAAATAACATACAAGAGAGGACTTGATATCATTATCTTTTGAACCATTGGGAGAAAAATGCAATGAATAGTCATATTCAGGGATTATTGTGTTTATGTCTGCTTTAAATTTTCTACGGCCAGTAAAACTGATGTAAAAATGTATTTCATAGTTAAGAGGCTGTTTGAAATCGATATGTTCCTCTGACAGCCGAAAGCAATTGGCAGATATTACAAAAGTCAATTACAATATTTTACAACAATGATGTACTATACAAAACACGGTATATTGGCAACCCAATGGCTGTGAGGAATAGTAAATGGATTGCATCTCTACAGCGCATTTCTGGTCTACTGACCACTCGAAGCGCTCATCACATTGAACCATTCACAGACATTAACACACTGATGTCAGAGGGTGCAATGCAAGGCATCAACTTGCCCATGAATTGTAGTTGGGGGCTAAGAGTTTTCCTCAGGGACACTTCAACAAGCTCTCTAGAAGAGAGGAACATTAGCGGATCAAACCGGGGATCAAACCAGCGATCTTCCATTTGTAGACGACCCACTCTACTCCTGAGCCATGCCGCTCCATAAAGACAGTAGGTAGAGGAGACTCATTAATCATTGCATAGACGGTCTAAATTGATTTGATAAATGACATAAAGGCATTGCTATTTGTATAAACGTAAATACACGTTTATGACGGCCCCTAGGCACTCCTGTACAGAAGCACAATTTAAGACGGACATTCAACCAAATTAATTTGCAATTCCACCACAACTGCTGAAGCAGTTGAATTGAATAAGTTTATGAAACGTCGACAGCATTTTTTTTCTAGAATATCAGACTAACCGAAAAACAACGAATTGTGGAACTCGTTTTAAGGTTACTGATTAAGTTTGGAAGGGGAAACTAAGAACAAAAGAACATATATTTTAAACCACGTTTGATAAAAATATTTCAGAGTAAGACAACGTTATGAAGAGCCAGGTGGACATATGGGGCTGATGGTCGTCAATACGTCATTAAGCTATTTTTGAATATTTGGTTACTTTTATTTTTGACTCAATATTAGCATTACAATTCGAATAAAAAGATGCCGAGTGTAAAGAGACTCCATCTACGACCCACGAAAAAGTATAGACCTATATCGACCTTGGACGAAGTAGTACACTGTACTTTCAAGGAAAAAACACACACACACACACACACGCACAGACACACGCGCACACACGCGCGCACACACACACACGTTTGCACGCTACGTACGTCACATAGTCATTCTATCGCCCCTATCATACAGCAAATGAACTTTCTTAATCAAGTCGGAATTAGAGTAACTGTGGTCTCAATTTATATTCAAACCGGTGTGCATAACGACGCCAATCCTCATCGGTGCAACTAAAATAGTTACTTTAACTGAAACATTTTTCATCAAACGTTGTTGGTTTCAATGTCACTCAATATTGCCATACTACCAGCCGAATTGTTAACAATTCAACTCATTTACCGTAGATAATATTTCTCGAGTGCAAAAAACCTGGAAACATTATGTTCATAGTAGCAAAAAACAACATTCCAAAGCTAATACTACTTAATTCACAAAGCAATTGCATACACTTGAAGTAAACATACCTGTGTAAAATAGTTTTACAGAAGTAAAGTATAAACCAAAACGTTGAGCGGTTGGACAGCCGATACACGTATGACACATTTGCTGACAACAGAAGCGTAGTTAGTGTGTTGGTTGGCTAGTGCGTAGTGCATTATGGGAAAATCAACGCAGTTTCACAGGGATTTCCAAATATGAGCAAGATTCCTCCAGGTCAATAAACATTTCAGGAGTCTGTCTCAGCGGTGTGTCATGGCTGCCCGTTCTATTATTTATTTATGTTAAGGTGATAGTCACTAAAACAGATACTACTACTTAATTTCTAAACAGTCACTACTCTGACTGTCACTAGTCTCCAATATAAACTGAAGGGTCCGTTTTATGTCACGTTCATTCCCTCCGTTGAGGGGTCATATGCGGATTTATAGTTCCGAGGCTTGAAGCTGGATGGTCTTCCTGACGCCCAGCGTTGGGTAAGAACTCACTGCCTCAAGTTCAACAGCTATGGAGGTGAGCTCTACCACTGAGCTACTGTGGAGATAACAAGACGTGTAGTCACTTGATGTAACGATTTGATATCGGATATAAGAGAATAAGCAATAGTTTCTAAATGAATTAGGAAATGTCAATTTTCTCTTCTACTTGTAAATATAAAATAACTTATATTTAGCCTGACTTGGCTTGGCAGAGGGGCTGAGATGGGAAGAAGGCTATATGCAACAGGTTAAGGCAATAAAAGAGAGAGATAGAAATGTGCTAACAAATGAGGACAGTATGTTGAAAAGGTGGAGGAGTACTTTGATGAATGAAGGAAATGAGAGGGAGAAGGTTGGCTGATGGGGAGATAGCATGTAAATCAGGAAGTGTGGTGGATAAGCAAAGAGGAAGTAAGGGCAGCTGTAAAGAGTATGAAGAGTGGAAATGCCAAGATTACATAACTGTGGAGAAGTGGAGGTGTTTAGATGAGATGGCAGTGGGGTTTTAATTAGATTATTTACCACAATCTTGCAAAATGCAAGGTTGCCTGAGGAGTGGAGAAGCATACTCATACCAATTTTCAAGAATAAAGGAAATGTGCAGAGCTGTAGTAGCTACAAATGTATAAAATTTATCTACCACAGAATGATTTTTTTGCTAAAAGTGGCGGAAGCCAGGCTATGAGTAGATGTGATGATTAGTGGGCAACAGTATGGCTTCATGCCATGAAAGAAAACCACAGATGCAATGTTTACTTTGAGAGTGTTGATGGATGAATATAGAGAAGCCCTGAATGATTTACATTGTGTGTGTGTGTGTTTGTGTGTGTGTGTGTGTGTGGATTGACCAAAGAGAAAGTAAAGGACAGTGAGGTGTGGTACTAGAAAGTCATAGGGGTGTTCCATAGGGGTTTGAGCAAGTCCCTCAAGGATGCCTTGGTCCATGACCATCCAACCTCCCTCAACCACCTCATTTCCCTTGCCATGGATATCAATCGGTGCACCCAGGAGAAAAGGTGTGAGTGTGCTTTGTGCCACCCCACTTCCCAGGTGTCTGGTTGCTCAGAAGGCACGTCCACCCCCCAATGCCCCACAGCACCAAGTGTCTTCACTCCCACTCCTGGTAACCTTGACACCAAGGATTCAAGATGGTTTTGCCTCACCATGGCAGAGAAGGACATGAGCAGGGCTCAGGGGTTATATCTCTACTGTATGAGGGGCCAACTCTGCGATCCTGTCCCTCTTGGCCAAAGAGACTAGGCTTGCCTGAAGGGGGATTCCTGGTAAGCTGCATCAGCCATTCCCCATCATCTGTCAGCCCTGTCAGGTTCGACATCACCCTGGCCTGGCAGGGTCGAACCCTGTCCATTGGTGCACTCATACACTCTGGGGCAGACTAGAACTTTATTGACTCGCATCTAGCCCAGACTGCAGCTTTTCCGCTCTCCACCCTGGTGTCTCCTATTGCTGTTTCGGCCATTGACAAATATGACCTGGGTCCCCTTACTCACCACACTGGCCCCATCATAATTATCATCCTGGGAAGCCACATGGAGAACATCCAGTTCTATGTGGTCAATTTTCCCCAGGGCCCCCTTATCCTGGGATGAGCATGGCTGGAGCTCCATGTGCTTCACGTTAGCTATGGAGCTTGTTGAATCCTGAGCACAACGTCCTCACACTACCTAGAATTCCCCACTCTCATCATGGTGGTCTCCTGCTCCTCTTGACCTCTCCTTGGTGCCTGAGGTTTACCACAACCTAGGAGAGGTTATTAGCAAGGAGCATGCCTGTATCCTTCCTCCACACCAGCCCTATCACTGCACGATTTAGCATCACTGTGCTGATGAGCTGACCTCTGACGATATTCTGTCCAATGAGTCATTATAGTCTCCTTCAGGTAGTGGACATCCATACACAGCCATCCCCAAAAGTTTTGAGCCAAGCGATGATGATACTGATGAAGAATTCACTCAGCTGGTGTCCATGCAACACCCAGCCGATGAGATGACATCCAGAGATCTTGCTTCAGATGTGTCCTTGCAGTCTCTTTCAAGCAACAGGCATTTGTACAATGCAATCCCCAAGATTTTTGAGCCCAATGAATGACTCCGTGCTTTAGAGGAGGGGTTGTCCACCCTGGACACCATTCTCCCTACCTCTTGAGTGATCGAAGTAGTCATCATGAACATTGAGGTAGTAGTCAGGAGGGCCCAGTATCAACCTGCCCCTCCCCTCGAATTGGCCACCCGACCACTCGTTTGTCTCCAACGCCATGAGGAACCGGGATCTGGAGTGGAGTCACACCAGTTGGTTCATCTCCCCTCCAGCTACTGGTCACACCCTGTCTATCCTACTGCAGCAGATCGGGTGGCCCACCATGGAAGCTGATGTCAATGTGCCCAATGTGCCTGCACCAAGGTACCCCACCAGAAACCATTGGACCAGCTCCATAGTGGGGCATGTATCTCTTGCAGCACCAACCGGCCTCGTATCCCAGCCCCAGTGTACCAGTTTGGTCAGCAGATGTGGTTGTCCACCGCTGACTGCATCTCTGCATACCCTTCCAGAGGCTGGCATCAAGGCAGATTGGGCCGTACCCCACCCCTATGTACCTAGTTTTAAAAGAAGTCAGCTGGTGGAAGGACCTTTTGCTTTCAGGCCCCATTCTTGTAGAATAACCTGCTTGCTGCTATCAGACAATTAGAATCTGTTGAGTCCTTTAAATCTGAAATGAAGACCAATCTTTTTTTCCTTAACCTACTTCTTATCTCAATGAGTTTACTAAGTACTGTTTGTAACACTGAGATTATACACTATATATAGCATATGGTATTGACTAATGCAAACTGTTCTCTCAAATGTCTTTGCTATCACTGAAGGGGCGGCATAGCTCTGTGGGTAGAGCGGTCGTCTGGCAATTGGAAGGTTACAGGATCGATCCCCGGTCCTGCATACAGCATGTCGAGGTGTCTTTGAGTAAGACACTGAACCCTGAGTGCCATATGTTGGCAGCTCACTGCTCCCATACAATAGGTTGGGTCAAATTGAAGAGAAATCCAAATTTCCCCTTGCGGGACTGATAAGGGAATCCTCCAATAATGTCTTTTTATGTCAAAATAGTTTAAATCAGACCATATAAACATACATTTTAAAACCAGGGGGACATTTCAACATTAATCTGAATGTCTTTTTCAGCTCTGAATCAAGCATGTGAGCTACTTAAACACCCCAAAAGGGACAGAGATGTAAATTAGGGTACTGACAGATTCAAGGCAAACAATACCAGGATGGATAGAAATTGAAAAACACTTTCTTGCTCAATAATATACATATATATGCGTGTGTGTGTGTGTGGAGGGGGTGCGTGTGCACATGCATAGGAGCCTAAATGCAGTCCATTTAAGTTAAAATGGTTTTACTTTTAAAAGAGTACAAGTTCAATAAGATAAATATGATATAGAAGTTCATGATTTAAAAATGTTAAAATGCATTGATTGGCTTTGTTGGACAGGACTTTTAATAAGATCTTCATGCCCACTGTTGGGGTTCTTTCATTTTGATATGTGAGGAACCGGGTAGACAGGTAAGGAAAACAAGACAGGAAACGAAATGAGATCGGACCGAAATATTTTTTTGACCTCGCTCACTTTCTCACTTTCTTTAAACCTTTCAAATTCTATGTATTTTGTGGATAACCATTTTCATTTTTGTTATGTTGTTTTGAGTTTCAAGTGAATAGTTCAAGAAGTGGACTCATGGAATATTTTCAAGTGTTTTGAGGAATGAGGGAGTAAGTTGATCGTCAACCTAAAGCTTCAAAAGAATCCTACGAAACTACATTTTTTGTCAAAAGACTTTCTCTGCATGGATTATTGAATTCCGAATTGGACTGGCTAGATAATATGACCAGAAGTAGGATACACTTTCCTGGACTGTTTTTTGAGAGAAAAACAACTAATTCAAGTCAGATCTTGCTATGGATTGGCCATGCTACTGATAAACAAGTGGTAAAATGATATATTTCTGTTGAATGACAATGTGGGACAGAGTGGAAAGAAAAGTGCTAATGATTCAGCTAACTCATGTGCATGTGAAACACTTTATTTAACGTGGAACAACAATGAACTGTAAAAATGACTGGAAATGAAGGAAACAATGGACTGTTAAGCTAGACAATGGCACCGCACTACAGTCCTTCGCGCTGTTTCGTACTGGCTGCTCCAACACAATGGTAGATATTAGCTACATGGAAGATTTAGATAATACAGCTAGCATAAGGGAATTAGCTAGTAAGCTCCCATGCAAACTCAGCGAATTCTGGAGAAAGTTTGCCTGCAGCCTACAAGAAAGGACAAAGAAAAGGGTAAAGTTTAAGAATGTTATTGAATTTGTCAACAAGCAAGTCAATACTTATTGCATTATCTTATGGAAACATAAAAGAAACCTTTTCCAACACAAAGGATTCAGTCCGACAGAAGTCAAGGGGTCAGCACCTGGCTACCAGCAGAGGCCCGTCAGACCATATGCACCAACCAAACCTCTCCGTTCTGCCACCTCTGGTCACTTGGCTCCTCCCCCTCTCCGTATCAGCACCTCCCGGTCACGACTGCTGTCTGTCCTGGCTCCTCACTGGTGGAACGACCTTGCTATGGCAGTCAGAACAGCAGAAACCCTAACCATCTTCAAGTGCAGATTAAAAACTCATCTCTTCCGCCTGTGCCTTTCCTCCTCCCCCTCCAGTCGTAGTTCTAACTCTTAGTTTTACCCCTATTCCTTTTCTTCTTGGTGTACTTGGTTTAGGCACATGCAACCTTGTTAGTTTTATTTTGGTCAGTGTTTCTTAGCTGATGTTGCGTCAGAGTCTTATGATGGCACTAGGATTGTTGTCTAGCTTCTAGTGTTGCTACAGTATCTTTTGTACCTCGACCCTATGTACTTGTTGTACGTTGCTCTGGATAAGAGCGTCTGCCAAATGCCTGTAATGTAATGTACTGTAATGTCAAAGGCACAATATACGGAAATGGCAAAACAAAAAGGGTTTTCGCAACATCCATTGCCTCAGCAGGAAATGAAAATGAGAAGGAAAATGAGGGGAACTCAACATCAGACAAAACCAAGGCCATCTCAATGGATGCCAAAGGTAAACTATGTCTTTACTGCAATGAAGAAAATCACAACCTCATAATCTGCAGAGGATTCAAGAGCAAACCACACAAGGAAATTTTGAGTTTTTGAGAAGTAAAGGTCTGTGATTTGCATGCTTGAAACATGGCCACGTGAGCACTTGCTGTCGAGAGAAGACTCTTATTTGCATCCCACCTTGCTGCACAATACATTCAAAGATTCAAAGGGAGAAATGGTGGAAGAAAGTAAGGATCAGCAACCTGTAATTAACTCTCTCGGTTAGATGTCAGAAACATGTGGTCTCAACGGGACCAGTACAGGTCAAGGCCAAAAAAAGAACCAAAATGGTGACATGTATTTGGATTCAGGAAGCTCTGCTACCTTTGCTACAGACTCGCTAATAAATCAGTTGAACGTGAATGGATGCCACACAACTATCTCATTGCAAACAATGGGAAATGAGTCGGTGGTGAGCACACACGTGACAGGACTGGAAATTAGTTGCCTGGAGGGTGACCAGTTTATTATTATTAATAATAATAATAATAATAATAATTCCCTTATCAGTCCCGCAAGGGGAAATTTGGATTTATCTGCATTTTTGACCCAACCTATATTGTATAGGAGCAGTGAGCTGCCAACATATGGCGCTCGGGGAGCAGTTCAAAAGAGCTTTCAAAAGTTTTTTCACAGAAGGTCATTCCTGTGACAAAAGACAACATCCCACGTGAAGGGGATGTTATCTGTTAGCCTCACCTTAAGGATGTAAAACTTCCCGCTGTTTAAGTAGAAATTTGATTATTAATAGGAGCTAATGTTCCCAATCCAATGGAGCCACTTCAAGTGGTGAGTGGTGTGGATGATGGACCATACACTGTAAAAACAGCATTGGGCTGGACAGTTAATGGACCTCTTAAAGTAGGAAATGATGGACTGAGGACTGATTGATTGGCAGCGGTTACATCAAACCAAATCTCGATACCAGTCTAGATGAAATTTGGCATCAACAATTCAAGCTGCACTTTCCAGATGCAGGGCAGGATGAAGAAATTGAAATGTCCAAAGAAGATCACCGGTTTATTAACATCAGCTATCACAACTGAAAGATGGTCATCACAGTGTTTGCCTACCACTGTGGAACAAATCACTGAACAAACAACAGATCAGTGGCAGAGCACCGGGCCTCTTTAAAAAAAAGAGATTTTCTAAGGATGCAAATGATTACACAGAATAAACTACATTCATGGAGAATATTGTCAAGAGAGGCTATGCAGCAAAAATAGACAGTACTGAATATAAACCGGCTGAGGGAAAATATGGTATCTGCCACACCACGGAGTCCGACATCCAGTCAAGCAAAAATTGTGTTGTCTTTGTGCAGCAAGCTTTGGAGCTTTGAACATCACTAAACTAGCAGCTCTTACAAGGACCAGATCTGACAAGTTTGCTAGTTGGAGTCCTCATGAGGTTCAGACAAGAAACCAATGCCATTATGGCTGATATGGAAGCCATATTCTACCAAGTTGAAGTCAGAGACGAAGACACAAATCTACTAAGATTTATCTGGTGGCCGAAAGAGAACTATAATAAAGAACATACCAAATTCAAAAGGCTGGTGCACATCTTTGGTGCAATGTTATCCTAGTGTTGCAACCTATGATCTGTAGAAATTTGCAGCTGATTTTGAAGATGAATTTCGGGCAAAAAGCCGCTATGACAGTAAAGAGGATTATTTTCGTTGATGACTGCCTTAAATCAACAGTGTATGAAGACACAGTCATCAGTCTCTGTGCTAGCTTAAGAAGCATGTTAGCAAAAGGTAATTTTCGACTAATCAAATGATCAAGTAGTAGCAGGAAGGTACTCAACTCAATTCCTGAGGATGAGAGAACACATGGATTTCAGGACCTTGATTTGAAAGAGACAATTTACCAATGGTGCGAGCGTTGGGACTCTAGTTTGTGCTGAGACAGATAAGTTTAAGTTCAAGATTAATCCCAAAGATTTCCCACACACCAGGAGAGGGCTGCTTGCCTTTGTCAGTTCCATCCTTGACCCTCTAGGATCAATAGCTCCAGTGGTCATACTCGCCAAAATAATTCTGCAAGATTTACAGCTGGAATGAGAGCTTACCAGAAGTTGTCATTAAAAAGGGAAAAAGTCGACTTCAGACTTGCAACAGTTAGAGGAATTTGGTATTTACAGATGTATCAAGAAAGAAAGAAAGAAAGGATTCCCTTATCAGTCCCACAAGGGGAGATTGGGATTTCTCTGCATTTTTGACCCAACCTATTGTATAGGAGCAGTGAGCTGCCAACATATGGCGCTCGGAGAGCAGTTAGGGGATAAGTGTGTTGCTCAAGGACACCTCGACATGCTATATGCAGGACCGGGGATCGATCCTGCAACCTTCCGATTGCCAGATGACCGCTCTACCCACTGAGCTATGCCCCCCCACAAGACAGAGGAATTTAGTGCACTAGTCTTTGCTCAGCTACACCATTTCACAGACACGAGTGAAGACTCCTATAGTACAGCAAGCTACCTTGTGCTACACTCTTCAGCTGGTGAAACTCTATCAATTCTCATGATAGCAAAGGCACGGGTAGCACCCTTAAAATCTCCAATCATACTGGGAATGGAATTAACTGCAGCCTCAGTTGCAGTCAATATGGACAAGCTGTTGAAGAAGGAGTTGAACTGGAAATTCATGACTGAATATTTTGGACAGATAGTACAGTCGTGCTGTAGTGCTTGAATAGTAAAGGTTCCAAATTCAAGCCATTCATTGATAATTGAGTGTTGGGCATTGTGGAGCACCCCCAAGCTTTACATTGGAGATACAGTTGCAATCAAAGTTATTCAACCCCCACTGCAAATCAGGTTATTAGTCAAATATACAAACTAGCAGCTATTTGAAAAAAAAATCAAACACAAACATTTTAAATAGCTCTACACAACTAATATAACAGGTGTTTTCTCCAGATTCAACAAAAACACTACTTTTAATGAGTACTGCAGTCCCAAAACGACTCGACCCCCTCATGACAATCATCTTTAGTACTTGGTAGAGCACCCTTTTGATGTTATGACCAGCTGCAAACGTGATGCATAGCCAGACACCAACTTCTGGCAGTGTTCCTGAGGAACCTTAGCCCATTCCTCATGGACAAAGGCCTCCACCTCACTAATACTCTTGGGTTTGCATGCTGCAAACGCCTATTTCAAATCCCACCAAATATTTTCAATGGGGTTCAAGTCAGGTGACTAGGATGGCCACCCTAGTATCCTCCAGGACTTCTACTGAAACCAAGCCTTAGTGGACTTTGAGGTATATTTGGGATCATTGTCCTGCTGGAAGGTCCAATGATGCCCAACCTTCAGTTTCCTCACAGATGGCATGACATTTTCTCCCAGGATATCCTGATACTTGATTAAATCCATCTTGCCCTGCACACGCTGCAAGTTTCCAGTGCCAGAGGAAGTGAAGCAGCCCCAGAGCATCACTGAGCCACCGACATGCTTCAGTGTTGGCAGGGTGTTCTTTTTAGTGTATGCTTCATTTTTCTTCCTCCAGATGTACCGCTGATCCATAGACCCAAAAAGTTCTGATTTTGTTTCATCGTTACATAGATGAAGCAAATGGATTACCCCACAAGGAGAAATTTGCTATATAAATGAGGCAAAGTGGTTTTGAAATTCTGTTCTGTTGAGTGATGAAATAAAATTGGAATTTTTGGGGCCAATGGATCAGCAGTACATCTGAACACGGTACTGCTGGCAAGCAACTAATGGCAGATCTACTAAAATGCAGGATTCTGCCTGATAATCCTCCATTTATGAGAGTTGGCATTTACTACTTCGACTACTTCTTGGTAAAAAAGGCAAGATAACATGCAAA
>OMLC01096102.1:0-13972 GCA_900302585.1 Regalecus glesne | reverse complement strand
AATATTTAAAAAAGTCAATTTTTACATCACTACTTGTCCCCACATTGTGGGAGTGCACAAGGTCTTAGAGCGTGGGGGATTAAGGCCAGATGTCCCTCCTGCTGCCCTGTGGGGGGACTGAACCTGCAAGGTCTAGCTTATCATTTCATGAAACGTGCACTCCCCCACTAAGCTACTGCGGCCTCCATATATGCCTAATAATGATAATATCTTATCATGTGTAAAGCGTGCCAGAAGGTTTGAAGATCAGACACAGCCATCCAAGGGAGAATAATACTTTTTGGAGTCTATATTCCTGATCCACTTAACAAGCCCCTGAATCGTGGAAATCCCAAAGCAGTTTAGTAACACGGATACTGTGGGTCTCTGGATTAGCCAAAGTTCACAGCCATCTCTTTGAGACCGATTTCACCATAAAATCCAGCACAGTTATAGTACAAGCCATGATATATATGATGCAACAAGATCTAACGAGGACTGTGCTCCTCGCAACCACCAGGATGGATATTACAGGAATGCAAACCCTGCAGTGAGATAAATGGATGATCATACAAACTGGCTGAAAGTTTACAGATGTCACAGCAGATTAAGAGGACTTGGCAAACCAGATGAAAAAACGTGCGATAACAGCCGTCTGCCTCTTTATGCATGTTCATGGTGAAGGGTATCACTTAATTTGAGGTCACTGATGACACGGGGCAGATGCACATACACTTGTGTCACGATTTTTATCTCAATCATAATAACAATAGAATTTCACGGTGGCTTCCATCAATCACTATGGTGTTCTACCGGAGCTTTGCTTGTTCAAGTGAGAGTTGTTAATTCATTATACATTCAGCTGGATGTGAAACCAAGTGATTTATTTGCTCGTGTGACCTATTTATCATAATGGGTTAGATTCAAGAGGGGACCCAATTTAGCACAGAGCCAACTGTATCAAAAATAAGATGCAGTCATGTATTGTCTTGGGAGCCAATGTAAATTTAAACAGGTATTTCATGCCACGTAACTGAATGCAATCATTTTCAGTTACACCCCTCTGTGCAAATTCATCCTGTCTCTTATCAGATAAATTATGTGTCAGCCCTTGAAACTTTGTGTTCTCAAATTAGGTTTCATATTTCCATCTCGTCTAATGAAACATATTTTCAGGATGCCGCTTCAGTCGGATTTACATGATCCACAGGCTGGCTGCCTTGCACCGCACGTGAGGTCCTGTTGTATGTGTGCTTATGATCTGAGCGATTGTGATTTGTTAGTACGCTGCCACCCTTATGACACGTCCATTGTTCTTGATGACTCAAGTTATTACGTTTCAAGTGCACACCGCTTCACAACCAGATATATCTTGATATCTGAACCAGTTGCGGCCTAATTTAATATTCTGAGATGTTGGGAGAGAAACAAACTTCTCCCAGCCCCTCTTGTCCAACAGAAGGGTGATCTGCCAAAAAAACCTCCAAATCTGCCAAGGACATGTCCAAGGCCCACTGCATGGATATTGTGGAAAGAACTGCATGTGCTTGCAGGCAACACAAGGAGTTACATTTTTGATTGAAAATAACGGACCCAAAACCATGCAACACAGCTGTCAAGCAGTTAAATCAGTCTCACTCCTAATAACCTTTAGCACCCTGTCAACACCACACATAGCCTGCTGTCTGTTTTATTAGCCTACCTGTTTGGAGAGTGATCTCGGAATCTCTTAAGTGACAGCTTCCCCTCACTTCTGGCTTGGATTTAGATTTTCAGTGTTCACTGGCGAAGCTGAACCAGAACCACCAACCAACCAATCAACCACCACCACACACACGGTCTAATTAATAGGCCCTTGGGCTTCCTTCGGGGTTGCGCACCGAACTCTTGTGCGAACTTGTGCACACACGCGAGGTCCGTGGCTCGGTCGGTCAATGAGCCGCTGTAGCGCCTAAAGACATCCACCGCCTCCTTTTACGGCCGGCCCTCCTCTCGTTTTACAAGCCTGTATATATGACTAAGTAACAAGGCCGACGTGCGTACTCACACGGACAACAACAACAACAACAACAACATCAGCAACAACAACAACAAGACAAGAACGATCGTCACGACGAAAACGTCTCTCCGAGTTCAGCCTCTGCATCTCACAGCTTCCACACGGAGTGAGTTACACCTCTGTGGTGCCGCAGGTGCCACTGCACCTTCACCTTGCACACATGGCATGCTCCTCTTCCCGTACGCCTCGTAGACACGAGTGATCTTCTTCACCGGGTACCTTCAGTGGAGCTAAGCTGCCTCTGTCCCACCCTCCTTTATACAGGGAGGTGTGTTTCCCCACGTCTCCATGTGAAGGTGCGCTGCTGAGACGCTACCAAACAATACACCCAGGCGCTGCTGACAACTTGAGGGGCAACACCTCGTGGAAATGGAAGCCTTACAAATGGGCTTGAGCCTAAATTTCACATCACGACCTATGCTGCTGCCAGTGGACGTGGGACCTCTGTGAATATAAGTGGCCCCTATGTATCAAAAATAAAGAAGAAGATGCGAACATGGCTTTATCCACGATGCCTTTGAACGCGTTCACGGGGAAGATTGGCCCACGTTTCCCCGACACGAAAATACACCATCGACACCCCGCAGCTTGAGACAAAACGACTAACAACCATCGTTTAACTGCAACTACAACCCAGAACGGCGACGTGAGACGTCTACGATAAAGACCTGGGCTCCATTCACACACGGAGAGAAAGCACTTGACACCATCACCCTCTGCGTTCCTCCTTACCTTACCTGTACGTGGCGAGCCGCGGTCTTTCCCTCTTTCCTTTTCACTCCTCGGCCGGGCATTTGCGAATTAATTCAGCGAACACGCACATGTCGGACACTGAAATACCACCGTGTGCGTTAAATTGTCCATTTTCAAGATCCCAAACATCTCCGGCACGACCCGCCCCCCGGCGCTGATGATTGGCTCCGCCGCTTTCCAGGCGCTTTAAAGCAAACATACACATCTGGCCAGCGGTGCCATGCAGCCGGGTCATTGTTGGTTCCACCGAATTACGCACTGGAATTTTGACGTGAGGAAACGTCACGTCTACCCTACTCCTCCCCACACACACTCACGCTCTCACAAACACACTTACACACACCAACGACAACACACTCTGCTTATATTTTACACGTTCGCGTTTCAAAATTCACGAATCAAGCCACAACAACGAAGTTTAAGCTTACAAGGTGCTGCGGTGTATGATAAACTCTTGTGCACCCATCATCAAAATACGCATTTTCTAAAAAGCAAAATCGTCCTAAGATAATACTAAATAATATTAAACCTCAAATGCATAGGACTTCACTTTCCTTTGGGTGAGATACGAAAGTGATAGATATATAGAGGATTTTCTTTATTAGGTTTTGTACGGTAAAACTGTCATTCTCCCGACTCTCTTGCCACCTAGCGACCAGAAGGGGAACATGCCGTCCTTCTGACAGCGTGTTCCACAGAAGTCGTGCTGCACCTTTTCCTGGCACAGAGAGCCACGACCGGCTGGGCGAGCGGATCTAATCGTAGAGCAACAGTGTGGATGGAGGCTTTCTGGGGATTAGTGACAGCTGTAACCGTCTGAATTAATTTCAGTAGCGGCTTTCACAAAAAAAATGTTACTAAAGGTGCATTACGAATTAAAATGCAATCTGGACGCAGGGCTAGAACAGAGCTACCACGATGACGCATGCCAACAACACGATTTCACGTCATAAAAGTATTTGATCAACTTAATCTGTCATTATAATCTTCCAATGGCGTTCTAGGGCCCACCAGAGCAAATGTGTAATTTGTGATAATGGGCATACGAATAAAACTGACTTCACTTCTTCCTATAACAATCAAGTTGAAAGCAGGATTAAGATAGATTGTTTTTTTAATATAAAAACGACGTCAACAAGCATTCCGAGTAAACCATTCTCACATCTCTTCCATTAAGTATGCGAGTTGATGTGAAACAGACGCGACAGAGAATAGTGTTTGCTCAGCTGAGGGCTGAAACGTGGTGCATCCCCTCCTCCGTGTGCATCAGTCCCCTCGCCTCAGCATGCTCAGGCTCCTCCCACACCAGAAGTGAATTAGTTGCCCAGTGTGTGTTCCCACGCTGACACGTAGCTTGAGCAGGACAGCTTTAATTTTGAGAAGGTACGCTCCTGACTCTGGGTAACAGATCATGCGGATCTCATTTCTCTTGCTGCTGATGCAGACGGTATACCAAATGCGGAGGTAAACTTGAAATGGGTAATTGCCGAGTGGGTGGCACGTTTGGCGTTTCTGATATTGGACCTGTGGCTAAAGGTTTTGCATCTAATGAGGAGCTGATCGTAGTTTGGAGACGACTGTGTTTGGCGAACAACAACTAATTTGCCGTGTTGTGAAAGCCACTTCAAAATGGCCCTGCATAACCAGTGACGTCACATGGAGGCGGCTCGCCTGAATGGTTGCATGGTTTCATTTATTGTTAACAAAGCTGCGCTCCAGAGGTAATTCCACGCCAATGGATTACACGGTCACGCAGTAAACCATCAGCTCTTCCAGGTGCTGCAGTCATTCTACTAAAAACGGTGTGTCTGTATCCCCAAAAGGTGGAGCTCCTTTTTTATTGTCAGCAGGGGATATACCTTAGTGAGTTGACCTTTGACATGCTGCGCATATAATATAGTGTATGTATATATAGTTTTTACATGTCACAATTAGTCCCCCACATGGACCTGGATGACGTGTGGGGGATTAAGGCCGGACACCCTTCTAATAATGGTTATTTCAGATTTAGAAACATCAAATGGTGGTAGCTACACAGCTTACTTTGTTCCTATATACAGTAGCTGTTGGTTGGGTTCGTTTAATACACTTTTGGGACTTTGATTTCCAACTAAGGCTGAACAATCACCCCCTATTTGGTTACACCAATGCCGATGAAGGGAAATATGACAATGGAAGTGCTAGGTTTGATGACCTTTTGACCCTTGTTCTGTTTGTTTGGGTGGTGAGTTAATCATCTGAAACAACCTGAGTCACTTCTTCAAATACCCTGGGCCTGCTGTTCAGAGTTATTGTTTAAGAGTATTGGTTTTGTGTGTTCGTCCCCACAGCCATATGAATGAGGGAGCTCTTTCCCGCTCCGTCTGATAATCTCTCCCCCGCTCTTTGCTTTTTGTCATCCCTCTGCAGTAGGTGTCAGGCAAACAGCATGCTGGCAGCACAAGCGGATCGGGTTATGGCTTTGGGAGAATGGGAGGAACGCTGGCAGGATGACAGAATTGCCTTCCATCAGCCGCACGTGCACAAGTAAAAGCCTCGCTGTTATTTACCTCATCAGAACTTGTGAACAACTGTATGGTTATATGTCTCATTTGATGTGGTTACTGGTATATAATTATAGAGGTGAAGGCACACCCGCAGCAACTTTTTAATTTTCAGATTAAAAGACAAAGTAGGAAGCAATTCCAGTCAATTTACAGAGCAGAGCCGAACAATAACACTTTAGGTGCACACATCTATAGTTCCTTTGAATGGGAGTTGAGCTGGTAGAGATGATAATTAATCATAAAAGTTAAAAGAGCAAAAATCAGTACAATGTCTCATGGAGAATATCATTCTCGAGTCTCCTCAGGTCTTGTGAGTATAGAGTACAGTTTAAATTTTGATGATATATTTGGGTATTGTAGTTGTGCATGCATTCATATAACGGAGGAGTTGGTATTTCAACCAATAGACTAGTATTGTTTATTTGTACAAGATGGTTTTTGTGAAGAATCCCTTTGCTATGCATTCTTGACTGCCAAGTCACTACCACCCTATGTGACCTTGATATTCTGTGCTTTTTCAAGGTGACCTTGTGAAAACGTATCATCCATCTTTGACATCCTTTAGCTTCAGCCCTGTGAAGTATTGTTAATAATAATAATAATTGATAATGATTCCCTTATCAGTCCCGCAAGGGGAAATTTGTTCTCTGGATTTTTGACCCAACCTATTGTATAGGAGCAGTGAGCTGCCAACATATGGCGCTCGGGGAGCAGTTAGGGGTTAAGTGTCTTGCTCAAGGACACCTCGACATGCTGTATGCAGGACCGGGGATCGAACCTGCAACCTTCCGATTGCCAGACGACCGCTCTACCCACTGAGCTATGCCGCCCCCTTTGTCAGGTTGTCAGATGTGTCCTAAAAGTACACACATATAGACGAGAGCATTGCCTTTTAGCTAATCATGTAACGTCTTCTTCAGAGACGTGTGTTGAAAAAAGTCACAAAATTTTAATTGGATGTAACTGGAAGATGCCTTCAAAATCTTCATCAGAAGACCATCAAGAACATTTGATCTTGCATTGTTTCTGTGCTGTCCAGGGCATTCAAGAAGGGCATATGCATGGTTTCATTTGTATTCATATCATTTGTGTGTCTGAGGCTAATAATCTTATTGGCATGTGTCAATCATCGTGTAAATGTGATCAAGGTGGTTTTTGTTTTTGATCTTCTCATAAGTCTCTTTGTTTATTTCCAAAGGATGCTGGAGAGCAACATGGAGAAAGTTCTTGCTGGACGGACAGGGGTTCGCTTCCTCTTCCCTCTCTGCGGGAAAGCTGTAGATATGAAGTGGTATGGATATAGTGGCTTATCTCTTAATGGGGGATCTCTGACATCTCAGATGCTAACACAAGGATAAGTTTACACAAACTTTTTGTGATCAATTTGAGTTAATCATCTCATTTCAATTTTATATGCAATGTCATAATCATTTATGTCATAATTAGAGAGGGACTGGAAAGTGGTGTAAGGTCAGGGTTACTCTATTACGTGGTTTCATTCAAGGATTACAAGGTGTAGAGGCTACTTTGGATTTGGTTTATATGTTACTGAGAGCATGCACGCTCTTCTCTTGTTTGAAACCCAGGCTAGCAGAAATGGGCCATTCAGTGGTAGGTGTGGAGATAGCTGAAAAGGCCATCAGGCAGTTCTTTGAAGAAAACAACATGACTTACAGTGAGGAGCCGGTCCCAACCATACCTGGAGGAAAAGTTTACAAGGTAAGCATAATGTGTATATGTATCTATTAACCAATAAGGTTTACACAACAGGGTCTTGTTTCAGTCTAATATTGTACTACTACCCTGGGTATAAACAAGTAGGGTCACGCTAGTGTTAAGGCTTTTAGGCAAATGTTTGAAAAGTTCTGTGCAATGGTTAGCATCCATCAAAGCGGGTGCCCAGGAATTGTATAGCATGGTGGACTATGTATTCTATTGGCTGTGACTGCATACCTTATCCAGAAACACATTGATGTGATGTTGATTCTCGCTATGTTCGTTTCACAGAGCTCAGATTTAAATATCTCCTTGTATCAGTGTGACATGTACAATTTCTCCAGGTAAGGAGACCCGTCTATTTCTGAATGCTTGGCAACTTGACAGAGGATTTGTTTGGTAAGAGTAGAAAGTAAATATTGCAAATTGTTTTCCCATTCCACAGTTCAACTGAAGAACAGTTTGGGGCCATTTGGGACCGGGGATCTCTAGTGGCTATCAACCCAAAAGACAGAGAAAAGTAAGAATCAAGACTGCGCTAGATTGCTCCTTTGAAATCTGACTGTCAAGGGGAATCCAGTAGGAAGAGTTCAGTCAAGAGTTCAATTACATTCATAATTTCAATTTAACATCTTGAGATAGAACCTCATACTGCCTTGCTGCTATCTCTTCCATAATAATGCAGGTATGCTTCACTCATCATTTCTCTGATGGCCAAAGACTGCAGATATCTCCTGGACACTTTAGAGTACAATCCTGATCTTTACAAAGGTAATTAACTGTGCCGGCACTAAATCTGTGCCTTGCTTTAAGTGCGTTAGGCACAAAGATCTGACATATTGGTAAGGACCCCTGTGACACATAACTCTCACCTGGTGTGACCTATTCAACCTCCCTCTCATCATTTCTAGTGCATGTTGAGAAAATAAAGCACGATATGTTGTCTTCCTCTGTCAGGTCCTCCCTTCTTTGTACCCAATGAACAAGTGCAGAGTCTATTTGGTGAGTATGTATGTGATGGAGTAGCATACATTTCTGTCATTGATCAATTAAGCCATTGTACTAAAAAATCTTTGGATGCTTCAGTTCATATTTTTCATATAGCATTGGGCATTCTGTCAAATGTGATCATTTAAATTTTGCTGAGATTGTAGTTGTGGGTTCAGATTAATTTGTGGTTTTGAGAATAGGACACTCTGCCCCTCAGGGAACAGCTGTGACGTCGAGCTACTGCAGTCAGTGGATGCCCTGACGGATAGACAGAGAGGCTGGGGACTGGACTTCCTGACCGAAAACGTACACCTCATCATCCCAAAGAGCAGTTGAACACTGAGGACTGTTTTGGATATAGTCAATTTGTAATAGAAGATCTCTTTTTTCTTCTTCTACCCTGTTATAAAATTTGAAAAGTGAAATGAGTGAGAATTGTCAGTGATATTTGGAAACTCATTGTTGCTTTCTTTAGCTGACTTAATAGAAGTCATTGAGGCCACTTAAATAGTGTTTGACTTTGAGAATGACACATTTAATAAAGCCTTTTGCATAAGACGTGTCGGGTTGCTTTTTGTAATGTGCAGAGGAGGGTGGCCCAGTGGTTACTGCTGCTGCCTCACAACAAGAAGCCCTTAGGTTTGATTTCTGGCCTGGAAACCGAGGGTCTTTTCTATGTGGATTTGCATGGTTTCCCCCTCTCTGTGGGTTTCTGCCAGGTTTCCATCCACAACCTAGAGTCTCGTGAATCAAAGATACTAATAGCTTCTGGGTGTGAATATGTGCATGGATGTGACTGCCCTGGGATGAATTGGTGACCAGTCCAGGATGTTTCCCCTGCCTTCTACCTAATTAGTATTGGGATAGGCTCCAGTGTCCTGCAGCCCTAATTGGAATAAGTGGCTTTGTAAATGAATAAATGAATGAACGATGAGAAGAAGACTTTTGAATTAAGCACTTATTAGGCTGATGCTATACAATTGGAGGGGCGGCACAGCTCGGTGGGCAGAGCAGTTGTCTGGTGATCAGGAGGTTGCAGGTTTGATCCTCCCGCCTGCAGAAAAGCGTGTTGAAGTGTCCTCGAGTAAGACACTGTTCCCCGAATAGCTCTTCCCTGTGATGGACTGGTGACCTTTCAATGGTGTATCCCCAGCTTTTGCCCAATGAGAACTGAGATAGGCTCCAGTTACCCCATGACCCAACTCTGGATAAGTGGTGGATGGATGGATATTTCATTATTTTGCATCAGTGGTCCTTTTTTTCTTTTCAATTTGACAATTTTAATTTACAAATAATAAAGGCATTGTTATCATACTAGTCTCTATTATGTGATAGTTGTGGAACCATATCATTGTTAGCAGAAGGCAGTGAAATAGACAAATGGTAAATAGACGTATTTACACAGGACAGGTCACCAGTCCATCCTAGGGCAGATGTAGGGGATTAAGGCTAGCGGCCCTTCCTGACACCCCACAGTGGGTTCAAACATACAGTCTCTAGCTTGTTGGTTCTCAAAGCATCCTTCAACCCCTGAGCAACGGTGGACACAAACACACACCTTTCTGCTCAATGAATAAAATGAAATTGGTTGCCCAAGTTATCAACAGTAGACGATAGAGGGAGCCAGAACATCAGAAAACCTCTGGGTCCATCTCATCCCTCAGTGGAGCAATTGGAGGGTGCCTGCGTCACCATTGATCATGTTAAACGCAAGTATCAATGCTTCGGGCTAACGATGATTTAACATGGAGCATCTCAATTCCCCTTCCTTTCATATTAATGTCCCTTACAATGTGTCAAAGCTGTGAGGTTGGAAATAGAAAGATCACTACTAAAAAAGCCTGAAAACCGGTATTAATCATCACTGAAATGCAAAGAAGGGACAGATACTTCAAATCCTTGAGCATTTGACTCGAGATTTGCAGAAACTGAGACTTTGGGTCAGTTGAATAGGCGGTGCCTCTCCTGCCTTTTCTAGCGCCCCGTGGTAGGGTTGGTCCTGTGATGCCTGGCATGTTATTCCCTGGAATGTGCACTCTTGCCACTGAGATACTGGGGCCCCTTCAAAGTTAATCATATTCTTCATATATCTTATAATCCCATTATAATTCTGTTAAACTCTCTCAATGGTATATCTTGCGAATTGTGTTGTATTCTTTACACACAACATCAATTGCACACCTGTCTGTGTTGACAGAGTTCTCGCGTGCTCTCTGTGGTTTCTTCCCATTTTTTTGGGGAGTCGTTTCTTAAATGATATGAAGGTCTAAGGATAGGATGCCGTGTTATTGTAAAGCCCACTGAGGACGAATTTCATTTTTAGAGCTTTACATAAAAAATCAACTTGCCTTGACCATGTCCACGGGTGAGCTTTGTATATCAGTACTCTTCTGTCTCTTCTGATCATTCCACAATCCAATATACATGATTTCTGACAGATTTGAAGCTGATGAAACCAGAAAATGATGTTCAAGTGCTCTTTCATGTGAGATGGGTTGTGACTTTTGAGCCTAGAGGATACTAGTTTTTCTTCAACTAGTCGAATGATCTAAACTGGCAGGCAAGTCAAGTCAGTCACACAGTAACAGATGGCCATTAATTCTGTTTGGACATAAAGTATCTATGTTGTAGGGGTGCCTGTCACTTTGCTGCAGGAGAATCCTCCTCTTCCTCTCTGTTTTATAGCAGTGCTGAAGTAGTGAATATGGAGATAAATAAATGCACTTACACAAACACACTCACAAACACACACCTTCTCCGTTGCGATTGCACTTTAGGATAAGATTACAAATACTTTTCTACTTGGACAACTTCCTGGTTGTTCTTCTGTTCTACTTGTGATGTTACAAGGAGCACAAGTCATTAGAGAATAAGTCAAAGTCACTCATGATTTAAGTATGTTCTGTAGATAAAATTATATTTGTTGGTATCCAGTAGAACCAAATACATATGAAATGGGATCCAAAATAGGCTGCATCCTTGCAGTTTGACCAATATACTTCACTTGTGCAATTATCTGAAGAAGTTTAAAAGTTCGAGACAAAAACATATTAAACTAATTGATTCTCCCTCTATTTTTTTCCGCTCACCTCTCTGTTTCTCTTTATTTTTTCACAACTTCTCGTGTCTCCACTCGATTTTCTCCCGTATTCTTGAATCCTACTACCCCCACCCCCCGATTTCTTTTAGTGAGCCAGCCATCAGAGAGCGCATGGTGATGGCAGAGGCCTTGGCTAAGGTGGAGCTGGTGCAGATGAAGTTAGTTGTGTGTTATACCAATCTGGTCATGGGACTTGGGATGGTGCGGGACCATCCACATGGCTTGTGGCGAGGGAGCAGATGCCAATGAGTGTTTTGTTAGATTTGTTCAGGATCAAATCTGTGGGATAATGTTTTCTTCTTTATGGCAAAGTCTTCCAGTATAGTTGCCCAAGGGGTGAATATAATAATTCAGGAGTCAAACCTTGTTAAAATATATCCCTGTCTTCATAATATGTGCCTGATAATTGTAATACCAACCTGGAATCTTTGCATAGAGGCAAAACCCTACATGGTGTGTATAATTGAATAATTTGCAATCTCAGCCTCAATTCCAGTGCTTGGGAGCACTGTAAACACCTCTGATGATGGTGCCTAACTTTGACGTGAGTTGGAAGGAGGGCAGAGTTGGTGAAAATCTTGTAGTGTGTACTGCAAAGTTGAAAATAATAAGGGGCATTGGAAGCTTTGTTAGTTGGAGGATTTATGTGTTTTTTAAATCGTGAAATATTCAAATCATAACTTCACGATTTATGAAACGTGTCTTATATTGGGTGTACTATATCATTTCCTACATGTCATAAACTCGTCATAAACTGACCTTCTATAGGACCATTTTACATCACATACTGTAACACTTCAATGAGAGAGAGATTCCTGCATTTTTTTAAAGCCCAGACCTGTAACTTATCAGATCCATTCTCATAATTAGTCTCAACTGTTTCATCAAAGCATCAGTAATAACTGAAAAATATATATTTCACCAAACCAGAAGCTGACCCAGAGACATTTGTAGCTTCGTGTCACCAAGGTTCAGAGCTATTGCTGAAACTGATTTTATCATCCACAAAAAGCACCAACCAATCAGCCATTAAGAAAACAAACTTTTTTCATGCTCCAGCAGGAGCCGAGTGTCAGTGAGGAACTGGCTGGTAATCCTCAAGCAGTCTTCATTCTCAAAGCAAATGTTTAAATATGGATCTTTGTAATTTTGTCCGCTTAGTGACCCATGTACAAAAAAACAACCAATACGGACAAGCTGGGACACCATCAGTGAATGCAGAGGGTCCAAAGCAGAACAGAAGAGTATTGAGCACTGGTTGTGCCTGGTGACCCTTAATGAATTAGTTAGTGCTCAAGTTTGTTGACTCAACACAGGTGCTTTGCTTTCACGGGCTCTCTCCTGTATTTAACCAGGTGGGTGGACAGGGGGGGGGGTATAGAATGCTAAGAGCAGCAGCTTAATGCCAGCACTGTATGGGACCTGTTTGTGCTAGAATAGCTGTCACAGCCTTTCTAAAACGCCCAGGAAAAAGGGATTATCTGGATAGTTGGTCACAAATCAGGGAATTGAATAAAAAGGCCTCAAAGGAATATAGGTTGAATCTTTAAGTTTCGAATTTGTCAATCAATCTCTGGTCTCTCATGGACGGATCAAAACAGCAGTTTCTTGTCTAATGTGCGAGTGAATTCTGTCCTCTTTAGTGTAGCAACAATAGTAAGCAAATTGCAGGAGGTGCAAATCATTTTAGTTTTGTAACCTCTGTAATATCACATATGGAAGTTTTCAAATGTCCCATGAACTCTAGCTACCTGGAGTATTTGCCCTGAAAGATGATGTAAATAATGGTCTCTTCTCTGTTAACTAACTCGATCACCACCTGCATTCAGTGTCTACATCTTCAGTTGTCAGTGTGACCCTTGTGATGTTCATTAGGGAGGAGTAATGTCACCTTTAGAATGCTGCATGATCTGGGACCATGAATACACATGGATACTTCTTTGTATTCTTGACCTTTCACTCTCTCTCTCCCTGTCTTGCTCATGATTGTACATCTCCTTCAATAGACTCATTCAACAGGAAGGATCACAGGGACATTCAAGAGGAGGTGGGCACTTTGATACCCCCCAACACCTTCAACCCTCCCTGAAGGAACAGGACTGATGGGGACTTGACTGATAGTACTCCTGCCCTTGATGGTTCAGGGAAGTCACAAGGGGCCAAGCCTAAGGAGCAGTCATATTAAGTACCGTTGCGTCAGGGAGACATGGGATATATGTGGAGGGCCTGGGAGAGGGCTTACTGTATTTATGTGTGTGCTACTTGGGGTAGGAGACAGACAGGCAGTCATTGCTGAAACATGGAGATAACTTTAGCCAAAATTCCAAAATTATTCGTAATCATCGTGATGCTAAAAAAGAATTTATCTGGAAAACTTGTTTAAATTACTATAAGGAATATGTCCTAAATTTGAAAGGGGTAGCAATTAGTGGTTCTCCCAGTTGGTACTATCTATAAACTGATTCAAGAAACCCAGACCAAAATCACTGAAGTCACTTGGAATTTTTTCTCAAAACGTCTTCCAAAATTTATCTAAGGCTCCACCCTCTCATTTCCTTTTGGAGACTTCTTCTATTTCCTTAATTCACTAAGTTTTCCATCCACGTTAAACCACTTTATCCCAGGTTGGCTCACAGATTTTCATGTGACAAGTAGCTGACATTTTATAAAGATGCTGACCTAATCTTTCAGATTGCACTGCAGTTCATGCTTGATTGATGTGCATAACAGACACCTTCAACTGTAGTATGCATGATGGACTGAGACTGATTCATATCTTAGTGTGGTAGAAGCGATTGTCAGACAGGCTGTTTTATGTTACTTTGGTAT
>OMLC01096101.1:0-22324 GCA_900302585.1 Regalecus glesne | reverse complement strand
GGAGTGATGCTGTGTATTTGGCTGTCTGCTCTCCATCTGGATCTCCATCTGGATCTCCATCCAGTCACGTCTTTCTTTCCTTTTATCCCCCTCTGGGTCGTCCAGGCCTCTTGGTTAAGTGAAGGGAAAGTACTCTGCTTCATTCTCCTCTGACGGCCAAGCACTGTGCTTTCCCCACCAGACCATGATGTGTGGACTAGTGAGGGCTAGTGGTCATGTGACTTGGAGGAGACACATGCTACCAATTCCTCCTTCCTGTTGATGTTCTAGAGGGTATCAAAGAGACTGACCCAGCAGTAGGCAACTCGGGGAATTCAGGTGGGGGGTAAAAGGTATCAAATTTAAAGAACTAATTAAATAATAATAATAATAATGTTTATAGTGATGTTGCATATTAATGTAGATTTAGAATCAAAATATGCCAGATCTAGCCACCAGGCTAATTTGCATCTGTCGTCCCAAGCAGTCAGGGGTTCAGTGTCTTGCTCCAGGACACCTCGACACAACCCCTTAAGGAACTGGAGATTGAACCACCAATCCTCCGCCCATGAGACGACCACCCTACCTCCTGAGATACCCACCCCAATAATATGCCAAGATAATAACACTGAATCTTGTTTGATTTCAAGAAAATCAACTGCACCAGCACTTTCAACGGGTAATATCCACAGGATTCCGTCAATAGCACTCAAATGTGTTCAACACAACAAGCAAAGTCCACGCGGTGCAGCTAGCTCACGAAGTGGACCATGTTCATCATCGTCGTCTCGACTCTCATGCTGTTCTTCACTCTTCACTGCGGAGCTCCTGCACGCTGCACTCGTTCCGAAGAGCTCAGCCATGTGTTTGTCTTTATTAGAGCTGACATTTTTCCTTTGATTTGTGTTAGTAGTGTCACGTGCATTAAAATTTAGATATTTTATTCCTCCTGCATCAACAGGCAAGCTCTCCCTCACGAGTGGAGTTCCTCCCCGGCTAGGTGGGATGAAGTCAGTCAGAAAGAACACTCAGTTGGTGCTGTGATACGTGACAGGTGGCTGTGCATGTGATTGTGGTTTCAAACCACTGATTTACATACCTGTTCCAGGTCTCGGTCAGCAGGGTCAGCGTTGTTTAGCTCTAGCTATGCAAATGAGGGTTGTGGGAGGAAAGCCAGTGCTACTGCGGACCATTTACACAGGCGAGTGCTGCCGCGCAATCAGCTGAAATTCTTCTCACAAACATGGCTGTAATTGCTTTCAACTGCTGCATGGTATCGGCGGTAAAGAAACACTCTTTGACGTCTGGCCCAGCTACTGAACTGCAGCCAAAGGGCACACACATATCTGGCTGTTTGTATGCTTTTCCAGTTTGCAGCGACTGCTTCCTCTCAAAACAAAAAATCTGCCTCTCAAAACCAGGTCTTGAGATATGGTATCAGAGATTGAGCTCTGTTTTAATACAGCACATGGATTAAGAAAGGTTAAATGATGGGAAGTGCTCTTTACCAGCATACAACTCTGGATTGCAGCAGGATTTCCTTTGGCACAACTGTTTTCCTCTGCTTTGATGGGAAGGCGGGAAGTGTGTTTGGTTTTGGCCATTACCCTGACAAATATTGTTTTTCATCTCACAGGCGGTGTGTTTTTCACCCGCTGGTGTGCAGCCATGGTAGCTCCGTGGTAGAGCACACGCTTCAGGAACTGATGAGCCGAACCGCGGAAGGGCATCCGCCCTTAATGGCTCCATCTAATATGGGTCCATATTAGATGGAGCTGACCCATATTCAGGACCCATATCCATTGTGGGGCTGAATATGGGTCCATATTCAGCCTCAGAATGTGAGGACGGATCATGACGTGAAAATGGACCTCTCTGGTGGGCTTTCACCCATTCCATGCTCATGTTTAATTTCCCACTAGTGTGTGATTCCCTGGATTAAGTCTTAACTTTTGGCTCTGAACTCACTCTGCTCTTATACAGGTTTGTCAAACTCGCCAAGTGAGAGCTGTCCATTCACTGTACAACCAAATGAACAGTCCCGTCATTTATAGGCTCTTTTTGGTGACCCCTTGTGTCTTCTGCAGCATCTGGTCCGGTGGGACACTGGAGACCCGGAGTGCTTGCTCCAACTGGTGAAGGAGCTCATCCAGCAGTACCACCAGTACCAGTGCCAGCGTCTGCAGGAGAGCTCCAGGCTGCTGTTTGAGTACGACAGTTTGCTGGATGACCCAAACTACGGCCACAATATGGAGATCTACGCTGGACGCAAGAACAACTGGGTGGGCATCCCTGTCCTAATTTTCTTTTTATTTCTATGCTTGTGCGTGCATGTTTATTTTTATATTGTTCTGCATCCACATTTTATTCTTAATGAAGAAACCTCCAATACAGCATTAATGCTACAATCTTTACATTTTACATGCAAGCATATGTACTTCTTGGTACTTTCTAAAGCTGGGCTATTTTAGACAAAAACTGAATCACATATGTTTTTAAGGCCAACAGCAGTTCCCCATGATGAAGACGAGCACTATTTGTCAAAATTTTCTATTTCATGGTTGAGTAATGCATCGCAGTGAACTTGTTGATTCTTAAATGTCATGTATGTTGGTGTACAAATCTACCACCTGCATGTCTACAGCTGTGTTTTTGTGTATGTGTATATATACTGCACACTGGGTTTGAAACGTTCTTCTCTTGACCTCTTGAATCCCAGACAGGAGAATTTTCCGCACGTTTTCTTCTCAAGCTCCCCGTGGACTTCAGCAACATCCCTGTCTATCTGCTAAAGGTAACTGATCACAGACCCATCCCCCTCTTGCTATGCACAGGTTACATCATACCCATTCTACACACTCACTCACAACATGCCCACCTTTACGGAGACAGACACTCAGGCTTTCAATCTCAAATACCGCATATGGGAAGATTGTGTCTCATGGCTCGCAGTGTCTTCAGTAGGTTATTAAAATAATATTTATGTGCTCATGGATGCTGTGTATATGCTAATGATAGTAAATAAGGCTTAGTAAAATTAGCTATAAGCCTGTGTGTGTGTGTGTGTTTGTGTTTGTGTATGTGTGAGTACGTGTGCATGTGCACATGCCTGCCTGCCTGCCTGAGTAGACTCTGGTCTTGGGGGGCTGCAAGTTGACTAATCAGCAGCCCGTCACTCTGGATCTGCTCTGAGCCATGTGGTGTCTGCAGGCTGCTTAGACCAAGCTCTCTCCCTCTCTCCCTCCCCTCTCCCTCTCTCGCTCCTTCTCTCTTTCTGTCTACCTCATGTCAATGAGTGTGTTTATCTCCCTCCCTCCCTCTCTCTCTCTCTCTCTCTCTCTCTCTCTCTCTCTCTCTCTCTCTCATGCCCCTCTCCATCCATGTCCCTCCCTCCTTCACTGTCTGTATGCTTGAGGCCTCAGCTCTCTGGCCTTTTCCAGCCTGGCCCCTATTTATGAGAGATAATGATGGTAAACATAAGGAAAACAGCAACCATTATCAGCCTCACAGCCCTCCGTCCCTGCGCCTGCGTTTCTCTCAGAGCTGGAACTCTTAGGCTACTAGTCTTCTTTATGTGTCCGTTGAGTGGACTTGGCCCGAGTTAAAGCATTGATGTTGGTTATCCCCTGACATCTCTTTAGAGGATGATCTTCAAGAATTACGATGTCTACACATGACACCTCAGGGGGTCCATCAGTAGCATTTCATAAAATGAGCATGTTTTCTTGTGGTGATTACCCCTGGAAGTTTGTTACCTGCTTTAAAAAGCAAGGCAGTGGCTGTCCATGGAATGTAATCGAGAGGGAAAAAGAGCTCAATTTTTTTCCTTATAGGGATTAATAGAAAAGAGCATCTCAGATTAGGAAGTGTACTCATGCCACCCTGATCATAAGATGTCCATTGTTTCCCACACAAAGTCTTACAGGGGTATGTACCTACACTGTTCTGCTGTATTCATCAAATAGGGTGTAGCTAGAGTCACCATGGGATGACTGGAGAATGAGGAAGATTATGTCTTCCTGGAGAGGCAAGTTACAAATAAAGATCCTGTTCAGCCACACATGACAGAGAAATGGGATTACACAGCGCAAAGGCTCCATTCTGTGAACATAAATGAACTGTTCTTCAGACTAGTGACCTGAACAGAGGCAGTGCAATTGTTTCAATCAGTGTTTTTGCAGTCTGGAGTCTATTGTTGGTGTATCCTGCACAGTTGCTCAGTAAGCCATTTCACTGAATGGACAGTTATACTGAATAAACAGCAGATGCAGAGCAGTTAAATCACTCTTGCTTCAATCTCAAAACCACTTTTCTGCTTATAAATTCAATTATAAATGCCCAATGTCACAAGTTTAGACAGTTGTGAGGCCTGAGCTGACCTATTTTGTGGGTTTCGTTGCAAAAGGAGCTGTGGGGCCACACGCTTGTTGAATTCCTGCTGCTTCTTTGTGAACTTGTTTTCCTTTGTTTTATGGATGAGGTTTTTTTTTTCTACTCTCTACCCGGGGACTTCGCATACTTGACTTCATCAGCTTGTCTGATGGCTTTACAAGGTCTTGGCGACACTCAAGCGGCGCCATCGAGCACCATTAAAACCAGGAATTGTCCGGTCTTTTTATTTATGCTGTGGTCTTGATTCGCATACCCTCCAGTGATCTGCTGTGCACTGAAAGAGTATTATAAACTAATCTGAAAACGAGGCGGCATGGCTCAGGAGGTAAGGCAGTCATCTGGTGGCCGGAGGATTGGTGGTTTGATCCCCGGTTCCTTCAGAGAGCATCTCGAGGTGTTCTTGAATAAGCCACAGAACCCCTAACTGCTCAATCCCTGTGATGGAATAGCGCCCTGTCTAGGGTGTGTCCCTGCCTTTCCCCCAGTTAGCACTGGGATAGGCTCCAGCATGACTCCACAGCCTGACTTAGGATAAGAGGTTGATGATGGATTGATGGATGAAAGCAACTCATTTCAAGTAAAGAAATGAATAAACCTGTCTCTACTCTATGAAAAACCCATGCCTTGACAAGGAAAAGATCAAATGGTCACTCAGTGATGCCTTACCATATAAGAACTTGTCAATAGCCAGGTAAATTGGGGTCTGGCTGTGGACCATGATTTGGATCTAACCACCACCGAAACCCCGAACGAAATCCTTGAAATGTCCTTCAGGATTGGTTAGGCAATAAAGAGCAAATGTGCTCAGACTGTGGCAACTCCACACTTGTGGTTTGTAGTGCAGTTTTTGCTGGTTGATATAGTGCTGTGGAGGACGATCATCACCTGGAGCGAAGCATCCATGTGGTCTGAGCTCTGCTCTGGACGTGTTGACTGCCTGGCCTTGGGCAGAGAGGGTTTTTCTTTTTATTTATTCATCTCTTTCCGTTTTTTTTCTCTTTAATCCAGACCTATAACAGTCCAGGCAGCATGCCGTAGTCAGAAGTGAAAGAGAAGGAAGTAGAATGAAAGGAGAGATGAGGTGAAGAAACTGAGGAGCATGCAGATGGATGTTGGCAGTTTTTCTACCCTGTTAAAGGGCAGGCAGACCTCTTGGGCCTCTGTTATCATCTCATCCTTTCATAGTACCTTGAACTCTGCGTCCTCTCTTGCTGGAAGCTGCTTTTTTGCTTGCAGCCACTGATCTTCTGTCAACCTTTGACCTCCCGTTGCCATACTTTGCTCTTGTGTATTTGTGCATGTCGGCAAGGCGTTTTGGCAGTTGCAATTAAGTGCTGGTTATTCTCTGGTGTCTAGGTAATTCATTTTTATTGCTGGTTTGCAGAAAGCGTGTCAGAGTGTCTTTGAGCAAGACACATAACCCTGAACTGCTTAAGCCCTGTGATGGAATGGTGACCAGTTCAGGTTGTTTACCCTATCTTTCGCCGGATGAGTGCTGGGATAGGCTCCAGCATGACTCTGTAACCCGACTTTGGATAAGCGGTTGACTGATGGATGGATGGATGCTGGATTGTAATGTTATTTTAAATGCAGCAGGATGTGGTTTTAAGTCATGAAATATTGAAAAATTGAAGAAGAGAAAACTCACCGCGACTTAAAATCAACAGTAGTCCCCCATTTCTGTAATTTTGTGACATATAGAATAATGAGTGCATGTGTTGCGGCACACTCCTGGGATGAGCAAAAATTTTCCCTCTGATTACCACCATGACCTTTCACGTCAAGTGACATCCCGAATGTTTGTGTGCACAGCGCTGGGGTCAGGTTGCCGTCTTATCCGTCTGTCTTTCCGTCCAGAGCACCCTCCGAGAGCGTACATGTGCAGTGGCGGCTTGCCTCTAAATGTCACATCAGGGAGCCCTCCACAGTGATCAGCGATACCACATTCGTGACCGAGCCCTCTCGCTCTTGCTTCACTTGAGCCGTGTTTGGCGTGCGAGCGCTGACCCGTGTCAGCACCACCAAAGTGTTTGGAAGGGGACATGATGGTCTCAATCCATGAATCCCTGTGGGTAACCCTAAACAGCTATCAGGGCAGGTCGGGTGATGCTAGTTTGCAGGTGAACAGAATGACCCTGGCTGGTATCAGTGACAGGAGTGTGGTGCGATTCATGGATGAGGGAGTAACTGGTGTCGTGGCTCATCACGTGTTGGCTGCTCTTGTGAATACTCAGTCACTGGAAGGAAATAATAAGACTTTATTCTTCTTCATGTAGTTTTTGTCTTGTCACGAAAGACCAATAAGTATTGGACAAGTTGCCCAGAGTTGATCAGCGCCTGCTAAGCCCTTCAACCTGCCATGCTCCATCAGTGCCCAGCCAGCAATAGCCCACTCCCCCAGGTGTACCTTCCTCCTTAAGATGCCTGTGGTGAGCCCTGGGCCTCACCGCCCTGTCTTCACAAGCTGTGTATGCCTCAGTAAGAGCGCTTGCACCCAATTATTTTTACTCTAATTATTTTCGGTCCCGTGTACTCCCCCCACCCTCTCGCAATCCCATCCCTACCTCCTTTTCTTCCCCCAATCTAACCTCTGACGCTCCACAAGCAGCATCTGACTGAGAATGGTCAGGGTGAAGCAGGCCCTCGGGGCTGCATCCTGTCTTTCCTAGCTTCATTTACTCCATGGCCTTATTGAAAGGATTAATTGTGCATCTTTGTTTATGGATGTTTTCTCTCTCTCTCTCTCTCTTCCCGTCTTTCTTCCAAACAGTGATGCTTGGACTACTTTCTTGATCAGCTTAATTTCACTTCTTTAAGAATTAAAGGCCTTTTTTTTACTGTGGAGGACAAACCTCTAAAATAGATGAAGACAAATCAAAATACATTCCTTTTGAAAAGGTGGAAAAAAATTGCCTCCGTATTAAAGAAAAATTGTCTCCTACTAAACACGACGTCGACAGCTCAATGTACTGGAGGTTGATGAAAATTAAAGTCTTAAGTATAGTGCTAATTATATTAATAGCCACTAAAATCTAACTGAGGTGCAGAGCTTCTTTATTTATCTGTTTTTATTATTTTCATTGCACTATTATTTATTCTTTTTTTTAAATCTATGTCTTATTCTGTGTACACATCATCCATTGCACAGCTTTCCGTCTTGGGAGAGAGATCCCTCTTCTGTTGCTCTCCCTGAGGATTCTTCTTATTTTTCTCCCTGTTAAAGGGGTTTTTAGGGGAGCTGTTCCTTATCCGATGTGAGGGTCTAAGGACAGGATGTTGTGTTAATGTAAAGTCCACTGAGACAAATTGTTAATTTGTGATAATGGGCTATAAAAATTAAATTGACTTGAGTTGACTTCACTTAAATACTCCCAACTCTTACATGGAAAAAAAATGCAGCAAATTTGGTCACATCAAGAGAGGAGGAGATGACCTGAAGCTCTCTTCCAGATGATAATGAGGATCTGAAAGCATGATTTTCTTTTGAGGCATTCTTCTTCGTGGTCTTTAACAGTGCAACCGCATTCCACTTCAGCAGCGGGAGGAAGGACAGAGAGAACAGCATGCCCAGCAAGGCGAGCACTCCCTCTGCCCCAGGGGCACGAGTTGAGGACACATTGAGGGTTATCTGGGAAGGGGGAGGTTCAGTGCAAGGCAAGCTATCTGCTCTCCATGCAGAGGTATTAAGAGTCTCAAGTTTTGACACGTATCAAATCCTAACCCATTGTAAAGTAGCATCAAGCCAAGTGCACTAGCTCCTTGTGCATGTTCATACAACTTACATAGCATCCAGTTAGTGCTGGGTGAAATGGAAAATGCTATTTACCACATTAATCATAGGGTATTTTTAATTTTGTCATTATGTACATAACAATTTTTGCTTACATGTGCAAAATTATCATGTTGAGGAATCCAACGGAGGCATATCACATTGAACCATTTTGATAATGTAATATGTAGTTTCAAGCCAAAAATAGTTTTCAAATCATACTCACAGGGTTGGCATGGTTCAGGAGGTAAAGTAAAGGTCATCTAGTAATCATAAGGTCTGGTTTAATGCCCGGCTCCTTCAGGAAGTATCTTGAACTGTCCCTTAAGAAGACACTGAGCCCCATAACTGCTCCCCAGGGGTTGCAGCTGCACTGCTCCTATACAATAGGATGGTTTTAAATGCAGAGATGAAATGTCATTATAAGAATACTACAATGACCTGATGAAGTGGCTTTCCTTTCCTTTCACATATTTCAGACTTCACTTTGGGATACATTTTATATATATTTTATCTGAATAGTGTCCCAATGCAATACCACTGAAATATAATAAATAATATGAATTATCATCTAGCCCCATCGGCATGGCTCAGTGGGTAGAGCGATCGCCTGGCGATCGGAAGGTTGTAGGTTCGATCCCCCCACTTGCCGAGAAGCGTGTCGTGGTGTTCTTGAGCAAGACATTGTTCCCCTATCTGCTCTGCCCTGTGATAGACTGGAGACCTATACAGGATGTATCCCACCTTTCACCCAATGAGAACGGAGATAGGGTCCAGTTCCCTTGCGACCCAATTTCGGATAAGCGGTTGACGATAGATGGATGGATGGATGGATGGATGGATGGATGGATCTAGCCCCATGTTCAGGATGCACTCTTCTTACCGTAGTCCAGACTGTTGAGCATAGATGATTCTTTAAAGAGGAGGGCAAATAAAGCACAGAGATTCATTTTATTTAACATTTCCGGGGCACGGTAGCTCAGTGGTAGAGCACATGCTTTTGGAACTGATGAGCCAGATGTTGAGGGTTCAAACCCAATCACAAGACATCAGTAAGTGCATCCAGTCTTAATCCCCCCCAAGCTCCATCTAAGTCCTTGTCCGCCCCCACAACATGGGGACTCATCACGACACATAAAAAACAGCCTCTCATTCTTTTTTTCTTTTTTTCTACATTCAAGCAGCAGAGAGAATATTTGGAAAAAAACTGTGATGCCAATATTAAAGCTCTAGAAGGAAACGTCTTCTTTTGGTGGATGCCAAAGGATTCTTACCCTCAAGGATGGTTATAGTTCAGTATGAGTTTTGTAAAAAATTAGAATTACTTGAATAATGTGCCTCTGTTTGGTCTCAGAACCATTTTTCAAAGGAGCCACCTTACATCTCTTCTAAAACCAATACCCAGGAGACATACATACGTACATACATACATACATACATACATACATACATGCATGCATGCATGCATGCATGCATGCATGCATGCATAGTAGTGTTGTATTTCTATACACTATATTTTTGCATGCATCTGTACATTTGCATTGGTAAATTGCCTGAGGGTACACAGCAGCACCGTATTTAAAATGTCATTTTGATGTTCAACCCTGTCGGAGCTTCTGCCTCCTGAGTGCAGTGGATATTTTCTGCCTATAGGTTTAGTTTTCAGGAAACATGGAAAGAATCTCCCCTATCCTCCCTCTCCTTGAGACTTCGTCAACATTTTGACCTTAACTGAATGGTAAATTGCTTTTTTGCTCACAGCAAGAGGTCACGTTCGGATTAATTCAGAGGGCTGATTAAGAAGGCGTCCCTTATTCATATCGATTGATTTTACTTACCCACTCATAGCCTCCTCTCCATTTCTTTATTGGATGAGATCTTTGGGCTCTTTGAAAAGTTTTGATACAGGGAAAGCTCTATATTTATAGAAAGCCATTCCCAAGTGATCACTTCAGTCAAGAATGATGTTGGGGTTGATGAAGTCTAGTGTGGAATCCAGGGTTGACCATAGAGGGAAAAAAAATCACACAAAATATTAATTTTCATTAATGTTATTCAGTAAATATGCATTACAAAATATGCATTCCTTTTTTTTCACAAGATGTACAGATGAAGTCGGCTCTAAAAACCAGTCCAAGAATGTCCCCCCCTCCTTCCTCAGATATTAGTTGAGATTTCTAGACATCCATCCATCTGTCCATCCTTCCATCATCAACTACTTATCCAAACTCAGGCTGTGCAGTCATGCTGGCGCCTATCCCAGCACTCATTGGGCAAAAGCAGTATCACCTTTGCTGCTGCATTGGTTCCTTGGCCATTGCTTAACATATCTGAAGCTTGCTTTTATTGATCGATGTTGTAGTACCTGTTGCTATAGGTCCTGTTCGAGCTTGGTCACCCAGATCTGCTGTTAAATTCCAGCAACTTTGATTTCCCCTTGAATCGTGCTGCAACACAGATTCTTCCTCCACATGTGGCCACAGTGGCAGAGACTCGGTTTATCACAGTGCCATCAAGAGTGTCTTGATAGCCTGTACCACAGTGTGGTTTGGCAACCTGACTGCTCTGAGCTGCAGACTGCTGCAAAGGACCGTAGACAGGCGTGAAAATCATTGGCATGGAACCACCAAAACTTCATAATATTTACACCACTCACTGCAGAAGGAAAGCCCCAAAACATCGTCAAGCACACCAGTGGCCTTGCTCATGGTCTGTTCTCACTCCTTCCATCTGTAGAACTGTACCGATGCGTCAAATCACTCACCGCCCGTCTCAGCAGCAGCTTCTTTCCAGAGGCGGTCAGGGTGCTGGATAGATGATGCTCCTTACCTTGTTGTGTTATTCTGTATATAATGTCTGAATTCATTGGCTACATGGTCTGTTTTCTGTCCTTTGTCCTTGTGTTCCTTGTGTCAATGCAAAGATCCAGAGTAGAAAAAGGTCACGGAATCCTAAATGCACATGACCGCATGAGGACTGCAGTAGCTCAGTGGTAAAGTGCCTGTATCAGGCAATGAGATGCCAGGTGTCGCGGGTTTGATCCCACTGCAGGGCGTCAGGAAGGTCACCCTGCCTTTATCCGCCACGTTCCATCTAGGTCAGAAATGGGCTCATGTTGAAACCATTGAGTTCTGATTTCTTGCTTGGAACTGAGTGAATCTCTACCCTGTTAGTGCAGCACAGTTACATTTAAAGGACCTGTTCGAGGAACTGGGGTATGATCGGGTGGCTCTCAATCTCTGGCTAGAAAATCCATAGACCCGACGGCATACACGGTTGGCCTGAGTAGAAAGCAGGAGAATTCTATGTTAACCTTTTTATCCAGCACCATTCTCACATCGTTTTATCCATCTCCGTACCTGACTACCCCTTCTTCTAAAACCCCTCTAACTTACACCTCCTCCTCCTCACAACGCGAGGATTAAGGCAGGAGAGTGACACAAAGCCACTTATGTGACAGCCTACACCACTGAATCACCTCCGGCGACCGAGTCCCTCCTGAGCCATGCAGGCCGTTGTTTGTCCATGTTTAATATGATCTCGTTCCTATCATGAAGAGGCCATGGCTTCTGCGTTTATTTTTAAAGAGCGTATCCAAAGCGTTTGGCTAACCATCTGCCAACCTGCTCTGTGAGATGCAGTTACCTTGCCTTTTCCGGTTGCAACACCACTGTTGCTCCATGTTGTGGTTTGTGTCCTGTTGACGTCCTCGGTCTGCGGCAGTTGAGCTTTTGGAGAAGTCGCGGCTGAAGACAGTCCACTGAATCACATGATGAGTCTTTCTCAATCCCCTGCACAGGCCTAGGAAAGAACACTGCTCTGATTGTGCTGGTGCCTGTGCTCACCCTTGTTCACGATTCCTCTCTCTTTGTCCATATGGACAAGTAACTGTGTCGGTTTGATATGCTAGGAATATACTACAAGTACATTACTGTGCAGGCTGGCCACTCCCAGGCTCCGCGGTAATTTTAAGTGAACATTGACATTGATTATGGCTAATTGTTCATCTGTGATTTAGGGAAAATATGCCATTTTTTTATACATATCAAACCAAATATGTGACTTTGTGGTGCCTGTGGTGCATCAGTGTCTTATGGCCATTCCTGTCAGCCATTTTTAACATCATTTTCCATGCTAGCATTTTCCATGCTTAGCCATTCCGGTTAAGGAGCCACAGAGGATCACCCAAACCCAACGTCTTCGGAGCAGAGGTCATTTTCTTCATTACTATCTATAATGAAATGTTTGCATTGCTGACATATATGCCTCTGCATCCATGCACAGGCTTATACATCCTCAGTCTCTGCCCACACGGACGAGTGAATGTAACATGGGTGTCTTGGGGACTGTGGCTGTGACATCATGCAGTGTGACTCCCAAAACCAATCACCGAAGCTCCATTAAGGCTATGTTTAAACTGGCCTTCGGTGGGCCATCGCGGAAAACTGTGCCGTCCATGCTGTTCATCCTGTCATTTGTTTAGTCATAACTAGGACAGAGAGAATTTAAAGGGCCTAGTGTACGCTGAATGGCATGGTATTATGTTGGTTGGACCTGCTAGCTGTGGGTTTCACCACACGGGTTCACATCAGGCCAAGGGGATCATTGTCTTGTGGTAAAGTGAACCGAGCAGGAGAATTCTTTTTTAAGTTTCTCCAGCTGGGGCTGAGCCGGTGTGATAGTGTGTTTACGCTGATAGGACTGAAGGACGACCGTGTCAGGGGAAGACAACTGAAGGTGAACTCTCTTCATTCGCCTAAAACGTTCGGCCTCTCCGTTCTATGAGAGAAAGCTCGGGCCTGTGCGTGACTGCTGAGCATTTGATGCCAAAACGAGTGGTTCTAATTTGCAGCCTTACCATGCCCTTGCACGGTAAACACTGACTAAGAGCTCAGGAATCTTAACAGCTATAAAATAATTGCAGGTTACTCCCGTAATGCTCCGAGTGTGTTGCTCTTTGCCTCATGCTCTGTCTCTTTTCTCCCTCTTCTGCAGCTTCCACTGGTATTAATTGAGAAAAGATGCCTGACATCCCGACTCACTTGAGTACTCTAGCCAACCCACCATGAATATAAACTGTATGAAGTGTGTTGGCTATATTACATCTCCAAAGTTTTATTAAAAGGTATGCCTGTAGACAGTCTCTTACAGTAACAGTCCCAATGAGTCTCTCTTCTGCCTGGAGTGAAGCTCCACTTACTATGCGTTCTACCACAGCAATTGGTGGAGAAAGAGGAGGTCTATCTCCTGTAATGTCTTTTGGAAGTAAGACTAAAGGGATATTACTTTTCTGTGTAAACAAAGCAGTCATCACAGAGTCCAAAGCCAATCATCTATAACGCTGAAATGCTGGATGTAAATATTTGGTTTGTATTGGATTATCTTTATGCTCATAGGATAGTAATGATGATGATGATGATAATAATAATAATCATCATCATCATGTTCTTCCATCCACCCATCATCAACCAGTTATCCAAAGGTGGGTTGCGTAGTCATGCTGGAGCCAATTCCAACACTCATTGGGCAAAAGTTGGGGAAACACCCTTGACAGGTTGCCATGCCATCAGAGTGCATGGCAAGCTGAGCAGTTAGGGGTTCACTGCCTTGCTCAAGGACACTTTGATGACATTTCTGAGGGAACCAGGTATCGCACCGCCAATCTTGCCATTACCATTACTGCTCAACATCCTGAGCTATGCTGACCCTAATAATAATATCAATAATAATAATAATAGGGGCGGCATAGCTCAGTGGTTAGGGCGGTTGCCTGGCGATCGGAAGGTTGCGGGAGAAGCATGAGCAAGACCCTGTTCCCCTAACTGCTCTGCCCTGTGATAGACTGGCGACCTATACAGGGTGTACCCAGCCTTTCCCCAAAGGAGAATGGAGATAGGCTCCAGTTCCCCCGCGACCCGATTTTGGATAAGCGGTTGACGTTGGATGGATGGATGGATGGATAATAATAATAATAATAGTTAGAGCAATGTGGGGCCATGACAAAATCAACATGTCACTTTCCTATGATCTCATCCGGCTTAGTGGTAGAGCGTGCACTTCGGTAACTTACGAGCCAGAGACTACGGGTTCGAACCCACTGTGGGTTGTCAGGAAGGGGATTCGGCCTTAATCCCTCAAGCTTCATCAATGTCCACGTCCACCCCCAAAATGTAGAAAATTTCTTATGACTTCATGTCAAAATCAAATGAAGGCCTTACATGCATCTATACTGGTAATATGTTCATCTCCGGGTTGTTCGGGATGTATTTAACGTTAGCGTCTGCCTCTCAGGAGGCAAATGTCGGTGCACAAGGGAATTTGAAAGTGGGTTTACCCTGAGACGTGGCATCTTTTATAGCACCAACTACATGGGATTAGATTTATCTGAAAAGACATCGCCAAGTAATTGCTAGGGTAGGCTTCACTAATGCAGTGTGCGGCTGAGATGTGTAAAGGAAAGTCATTTCTTCAACAGAGATAAACAATTAAGTACCTTTTTAATGCCCACCATATTATAGGGTAGCGTATGCTTGAAAATGCAGGGAAATGTCAGTGCCCCAAACTGAAGTGCAGGGGAAATCACAAAGTGTGGAAGAGTGTTATCATGAGTGAATGCAGACAGTGTGACCACTGAAGAGATGAACATTTACTCCTCTTGCTTGTTTTTTCCTTCTCAAACAGGACAATATGAGAGTTGATGTCAAACATGTTCTGTTTTGTCCACCTAGAGAGAGCAAAAAACGAGTTCTGCATCAGCTAATGCAGTGGCGTGTCTTTCTTGCCAGCAACACTATCAGACCGATGGCATCCGGTTATCATTTCACCTTAATGTTGAAGGAGGGTGATGCTGCGACTATGCTGTGATGGTTTCCAGTTCACCCCAATGACAGGAAGTACACACTCCCCTCTGGACTCTGTTGATGCAGCAAACTGAAGTTCCTCTGTTGCAATAGCATGGATACCATTGCAAAACCACCGGGATCCAGTGGTTTTGTGGGATGGGGCTATAACGTCACACCAGCGTTGCGTAAGCACTTGTGTAAAGTTCATTGTTAGAGAGAAAAGGTGGTAATAGCTGGCTAAATGTGCAGATTCCATCAGATTTCCTTTAATGAACATGATTAACTTGATATATATATAATGTGGCAAAAACTGACACAAGCTTAAATTTGGTTCTAAGTGAACAACAAATCACAGACCTGAATGCTAACTTGACATATTTACTGGAGGTGAACTTGATTTCATTGGTGAGAATCACAATTTTCACATTATATCTCGTTCACGTTATCTCAGGAGATAGGGCGGTTGTCAAGTAATCGGAAGATTGGTGGCTCAATCCCAGGTTCCTTCAGAAAGCATGCAGAAGTTTCCTTGACCAAGGCACTGAACCCCTAACTGCTTGGAACAAAAGATGAAAGTTAGCCAGAGAGCTAAATCTGGCATATTAATATTCTAGATTTTCATTGATATCTACTTTCTCTTAGGAGGTAGGTTGTTTGTCTAGTGATTGGGGAATGGTGGTTTGGTCCCCGACCCCGGTAGAAAGTGTATTGAGGTGTCCTTGAGCAAGACACCTTAATCTCTAATAGCAACCCGTGGCAGCGGCTTCACTGCTCCTTTACAAATGTAGAGAACAAATTCCACCAGCCTTGATCATGTGGCCAATAAAATAATTCAATAATACTAGTACATTATTATTACTATAATAATAATATAAATTTTGTCATTATTGTTGGTATTACATAATAATAATAATAATAATAATATGTTAAGACTCGAATAACAGCCATCATACTGAGGAGTTTTCTGTGTGTCTGAAATGCCGTTTAACTTGAAAGGCAAAGTGTACTCCTTTAACGTCATTGGTAGACAATCTGAATTCAGAAACAACACTTGCTCTCTTGTTTGTCTCTCTATACCCTCAGTGAGTGACATTGAAATCAACTACATTACATAAGAAAAGGCACTTAACGCTACATTCAGCTGTTGTAGGTCATAATAGATAGAGAAAGAACACCACAGACTGTTGCTTACATTTGCTAATGCTTGGAAAGCATTAAATCTATTTATGTCATAAAAATTAACTTGCTTCAGCTGAAAACGAGTGAGAGAGAGAACAGCATCTGACTTTAGGGTTTTCTCTTTTCCACCAGACATTTCTGCTGGTATGTCCCTACCATGATCAACCTGGGTGAAATGCACACTGTATGCATGGAGACTTTTTAACTACTTTCCAGCATGTTACCATCATATATGAGGTGTTTTATTGCTTTCGACTGCTTGCATAGGCAAGTGTGTGAAAGTTTAGTGTTGCACTCCTTGCTTGATCTTCTACGCAATGCTACATCCAGACACAAAGCATCACAATGGTATGTTCCCAGATAGCAATCTGTCTTATCTTTCCTCTGCACACGTGAAACCCGACAAAAGGAAAAATGGAAATCCTAATTTCATTGTCCAAACCAAATGAAACCTGTATGGTGGATGTTTTATCTTCCCCTTCTGGCAGTGAGAGTAATTACTTCTCTTCTTTCAGTGCCCTCCATCAAGGAGAAGTCGACACCGATGGATATCTGTCTCCGTGTTTGTTCTCGCACTCAGTTGTTTTTGTTGTTGTTGTTTTTTTAATTGGGGGGGGGGTGTTCTTGGCTTTAATCCTTCCTCTGAGTGCTTTTCTCTCTCCTCTGGAGCATCAGAAACTTTTCTGGGATGCTTCTTTGGTTTTTCTGCCATGGCTTCAAAACCCAGAAGGATTCTGGCAGAAAGCCCTGAAGCCAAGCCAATCAGAGGCATGCAAACATTCTCATCATACAGAAGTTTAGCTTTGTCAAAGCAGTTATCGCTGGTTGATGTAAAATGGATCACTACAAATCACTTCCTGTGCACTAGCATAGGAGTGCAGCATGGAAATGTCACCCTAGATGCCAGATTTAAAACTCTGGCACACTGTAAAAAACAGATTCACTTGGCAGTGGTAGGCTTAATCAACACTGGCTGAACTTGTTTGGTGTAGGGGTGGCATAGCTCAGTGGGTAGAGCGGCCTTTTGGCAATTGAAAGGTTACAGGATCGATCTCCGGTCCTGCAGAAAGCATGTCGAGGTGTCCTTGAGCAAGACACTGAACCCCTAACTGCTCCCTGAGGGCCATATGCTGGCAGTTCACTGCTCCTATACAATAGGATGGGTTAAATGCAGAGAAATCCAAATTTCCCCTTGCGGGACTGAGCCATCCTTTGGCTTGAATGTCCTGGACATTTATTTATGTGTTATAGTCCCATACTATTGCTGTAGCACACTAAGTTTCTAAAATATATGGCAAGTACTACACTCCATGCACACAGCCCATGTACAAGTGAGGCTGTGGAATACAACATGGTAATTGAAGGAACACCGAGAGAGGATGTCATACGGGGACATTTTTCCATCTATGTGGGTTGGATAGAAAATATTTTAATGGAGTATGGTAACCATAAATACTTAACTGATGTGTTCATTAACAGCATCAGAGTAGTTCAGGAGGTAGGGCGGTCATCTAGTAATCAGATATTGGTGGTTCAATCCCCAAGCCCTGCAGAAAGTGTGCTGAGGTGTCCTTGAGCAAGACACTCATCCCCTAACTGCTCCCCGAGTGCTGTGTGGTGGCTGGGCTCACTGCTCCTATACAACAGGATGATGGGTTAATGTCAGAGAACACATTCTACCAGCCTTGGTCATGTGGCGACTCGACTCTTTCGTTTACTTTCACTTCTCTTCGTGTCAAGTTTTACAGGGAAGGACTTGGATTTGCCGTAAAATAAACCGTTATTTAGCCTTAGAGGGAAACTCGGCTGTACATTATGTTCGCTGCACTTCCCTCTCTAAATTGTCATGCATTCACCTATTGGGATCTGCCCAGTCTAATCAGTCCTGCCCTGTTCTTCACCAGGGACAAAGGCCCAGCTTTTCTCAAGGTGAAAGAGTGAACAACCCGTTCACATCAACCCACAGGGTTCTGCCAGCTTATCCAGGGATTCAGACTGTCAGACCTCTCATCGCGAGCCCCCTTCATCCTCCGCTGCTGCCTCGTGGTTCATTGGACCCACAGTTCTAAAGCACTTTGAGTATGATTAGGGGCACGGATGATGACACAGCAGGTAATTGGCGTTAAACAACTCAAAGATCTCACTTATTAGGAGGTCCAGGACTGAGTCACTGATGTGTCTCGCCCATAAGCCCTTCGCGTTTCAGACCACTGCTGTTACTGCAGCCAGGTGATTGAACATCTGGCTGCTCCACAGGTTTCCATCTGTCAGAGAGGCGTTTGGACTCATAGGCAGAGAGCGAGTCTGCGTTTGGTTGCACCTGCTAATAGTAACTTGTTCTCACCGCCACATCACTACCACCACACACAACCCAAAGGCTCACGCAAGCCCAACAAAGCACAGCAATTCTGTGGCCATCAGAGCTTTACAAATCAAAGCATACCTACATGCTAGCATGTGAACAAACCACATTTAAAAGTTCTTGTCACGAGAACAATATCATTTATTGAACTTTTGTGTGCAGTCTCTGTTGGTATTTAGACCGTTCCACGGATCTGCTTTGAAAAGCACCTGTTTTATGGAGAGGGCTTTGGTTTAAATTGCATCACTCATCTGTTGCATTCTGGTCAAGGGCAAAAGTTTGCCTCCAAGGGAGACATTAAGTTTTTGGTTTTTATGGGGCATGGAGGGGAGGGGGACAAGACAATTACAATATTTGTGTCATGTCAAAGTGTTCAATTACTCCCCCAAACTTAAAATATTTGATTCTTTCAGTCTTTTTATGTAAGTAAAAGCTGTGCTCCCTGGAGATGGTTTTAATTTGCCTCAACCAAACCAAACCTGACATCCATACTGCAAATAGAATGGATGGAATCCATTTTTACATGTCACGATTAGTACCCAGGTTGTGGGGTGGACGCCGACTTAGATGGAGCTTGGTGGACTAAGGCCGGATGGTCTTGCATACACCCCATGGAGGGTTCGTACCCACAGCATCTGGCTCGTCATTTCCTGAAGTGCACAATCTACCACTGAGCTACCCTCCCTTATACTGCTATTAGAATAAGGTGATGAAATATTGGAAATGGGGCAATGGTCTCAGATCACCTCTCACAAATTAATCCCCCTGCATTTGAGTATAGCTGTCCAGAGAATCACAAAAAGAGGTGAGTCGGTTCAACTGGATCAGAAGTTTATTCACCGAACCGATTCACCTCTTTTTGTGATTCCCTCACCTGGATTATTGAGACAGCTATCCAGAGAGTTGCCATGCAAGGCTTCTGCTTGGCTTTCTCTCAATGAACCCTCATGTACTGAGGCCCGACTTCACACGAGACTAATTGCCTCCCTCAGAAGCAGTTCACTGTCTTAACTGGCATTTATCATGTGCAAGTTTGGCCACACTTTAAATGGCTTTTTTTCCTGCTGTCCAACAGTCCATCCCACCCACCTGCTTTTCCCCTCTCACCTTGTCGTCTTCGACAAAGTGTTTAGCTATTGTGTGTGCAAGTTGCATCATGTTAACTATCCATCCATCCATCTATTGTCAACCAGTTATCCAAATTCTGGCCGTGGGGTCATGCTGGAGCCTATCCCAGCTCTCGTTGGGTAAAAGGTAGAGAAACACCCTGGACAGGTCACTATTCCATCACAGGACTTGAGCAGTTAGGGATTCAGTGTTCTGTTCAAGGACACTCCGACACAGATCATTTAATCAAGTTTGATTAATTTCGGGGCATGCACCACGGGAGACTCCTGTGAGAGCTTATCTGACTGAAAGCCCACGCCTGCAAGAGGAATGAGACCAGGTTAGCTGAGAGGACAGTGAGAGAGGGTGGGCAGTAGAGACGGTGTGAGTGGAAATTGCCTGCCGTAGTTGATTCCAGTGGTAAAATTGATGAAGTAGCATGCTATGTCGTCAGTAGCAGCAAACCTTGCAGGAAGAAGTATCTTCAACATGGTCCGTGTTATTGGCCAAGTATGATCGCACACAAGGAACTCGACTCGGCATGTTGATCTCAGTTACACCTTCATGTATACAGTCTGAGTCTGGTTTAGTGAGAGTCAAGTATGAGGCTGGGACATCATGATGACCATATGAAACAAAGACATTATTAGTGTGATTATCGAGCCAAGAATGACTGATATTCAAAGTGTAGCCCAATAGAGGTATGAACATCTAGAACGTAGATGTGATCATGATAGGGAACAGTAGTAAATAATCCATCCATCCATCGTCAACTGCCTATCTGAAATTGGGTCACAGAATCATGCTGGAGCCTATCCCAGTGCTCGCTGGACGAAAGCCTGGGTGGCACCTTGAACAGGTTGCCATTCCATCATAGGGCAGAGCAGTTAGGAGACCAGTGTCTTGCTCAGGTACCCTTCAACACGCTCCTTTGCAGGTGCCGGGATTGAACCTACAACTTTCCAATCGCCAGGCAACCACTCTGGACACTGAGCCATGCTGCTCTTACTCGCTTTGTCTTGTTTTTGGTTTTTGTATGAAATCCAGGCTTGTTCTAGTTTGAGATTTTGAGTTGCTTGAGGGGGGCTGTAGTAGTCCAGTGGTAAAGGACACGCTTTGGGGAAATGACGAGCCAGAGGCTGTGGGTTGGAATCCACCACATGGCATCAGGAAGGGCATCTGGCCTTAATCCCCCAAGCTCCATTTACATCTGTGTCCACGCCCACAATCTGGGGACTAATGGCGGCATGTAAAACGGTGGTTTAACAGTGATTGGAATGTGTGTGAGTGGGTGGGTGGGGGAGGTTATGCGACATTAGTCTTCACCTTACAACAGTAGTGTTAAAAGTGGATGAATACCAGTCATTCAGTTTGTAGAGTCGAGCATCTTCACCTTCCGCTCAGTCCTGCAGTTTGCTCCTGCCCGAGCCAACATTTGGCAGACAGTCATGAAGCAGATCCTGGGGAAAAGGTCTGTAATGTCTAGGCCCTGGATGAGTAACTGGTGAGTTACTAAAGGGGTTCCACCACAGCCAGTTTGCTTTATACTGAAGTTTCTGTTTGGTCTCTCCCAGCAGCAAATTGCCATTCTTATTTAGCAAACAGTAAAATTTGACGATGTGGATGTTTAGTTGGGTTTTTTTTACAGGGGAAAAAAATGACATAAAATTTACGAGGATGAAGGCACCACCTTCTCCATGGTGCTCCGATAAGCACTCCTGGCTTCCCAGGGAAGAGATCCACACACATCCCGTGTAAACAAAGTCCTGCCTCTAGAGATTGCTATAAAAATCCATTGTGCACTGTTCTCTCCCTACTGTTTGAACCTTGCTCCTGTCGTACGAGCACACAGTAAACCGCACTACGCTTATAAATCAAGCCGAACCATACAGCTGAAGAGTGATTAATACCATAGAGGGATTCACCAGAGCTCACATGCACTGTGAGGCGGCCATTGCATCCAACCCCCCAGACCAGATATGCCTGGGCAATGTCCACAGGTGGATGTACCGTAACTCTCATCGGAATCCTAAAAATAGAATCTCAGGCCAGCCAGAGAGCCCTTTATCTGTGCTCTGGTAAATATCAATTTGCGGTTTGGGATCGCCTACACCCTGAAACACCCAGAGAGCGCAGTGTAAATATTATAACTTGATCCGTGGGTCATGACATAGCCCTTTATGTTGCTGGGGATCTGCTGTTGGGCTGGGAAGAAGTTTGTTTTACCATTACGAGAGAAGTTCATGAGGTTCTTTGGCAAAAACAGACTGATGGTGAGATTTATTCATTCAATCCTGTCTAAGCCTGTGGTATTAAGGTGTCCATCGTCTTCCTACTGAGTTGTTATTCCACATGCCGTCTGTCTCACTTTCTTCCTTGTGCGTGAGAGAGAGAGAGAGAGAGAGAGAGAGAGAGAGAGAGAGAGAGAGAGAGAGTTTGCATGTAGTTCGTAAAGATGTCAATGACAGAATGAGTGTATATGCAGCGAGGGCCAGGGGTTTGACATCTTCATGAACACAGGTGGCGACCTCGTTGTGTGCCACTTGCCCGCACTTCCGTCTATACATCTCCATGTGCCGGCCCATCACTCACAGCAGCAGCTCTGGTGTGGCAGTGACTGACAGGTTGTCAGAAAGGTCATGCCCTAGAGCGCAGGAGTCAGGGCTTTCTGATCATTCCTTGTTATGACATATG
>OMLC01096099.1:0-14107 GCA_900302585.1 Regalecus glesne | reverse complement strand
AAGGTGTAAGAATGGCTTTTCCTCGTGTATGTACATGCATACATAGAGTCAACATGGCAGGGGCTTAAAAGTAAACACTTTTCTGCAGTGAGCCCTGAATAAGCTTCACATCCAAAAGGCCTGAGAGAGACTAACAAACAGACATTTTGAGGAAAGTGTCCAACACAGCCCTGAAGGCAGGACCACACACAGCCTAGCCTCTGTCCCATTATTCTCCCAGCATCCGACCAGTCTTGTAAAGCCACGTCAGGGATGAGGTCACTGTGCTGCAAACACATGTGCACGACTTAACTCAGCCTCAGCGTAATCTGAATATGGACCTCAGTCAGCATGTCTACATCTCCTCTCTCCTCAGTGGACGAGATGAAGGACCGAGCTCTGCAGAGATACAACACAGTTCGGGTGAGTGGGGTTCATTTCTGCCTGTGTTGAGCTGCTCACCTGAACATACAGATGTGACATTTTGACCCTCGACCTCTGTGTGTCTTCCTGTACCACAGGGCTCGGCACCAGAGCGGCTGGTGTCTGGCTCCGACGACTTCACCTTGTTCTTATGGAATCCGGCTGAAGAGAAGAAGCCTCTGGCCAGGATGACGGGCCACAGCGCCCTGGTCAATGAAGTGCTCTTCTCCCCGGATACCCGACTCATCGCCTCCGCCTCCTTCGACAAGTCCATCAAGATCTGGGATGGGCGCACGGGAAAGTAAGCTACACGGCAATCTGCCTGGAGTGATCAACTGGATCCCAAAGCACATCCAAACGGACTCAGACTAGTTTGGGAGTGTGTCTCTCTCCATGTAGGCCTCCACACCACACGGAGGCAGCGTCCTCTGTGTCATTCCAGCGCAGTAGTGGCCGTTTCCAATGCCCTGATCTGGACTGGAGGCAGTACCGTGTTCGCCCATATGGTGGTGCTCTAACCCCAACTTCTGCTATGTGTGTTTTGCCTATCGGCAGGTACCTGATGTCCCTGCGAGGCCATGTGGCAGCGGTGTACCAAGTGGCGTGGTCAGCAGACAGCCGGCTGCTGGTCAGTGGCAGCAGTGACAGCACGCTGAAGGTTTGGGACATAAAGACAGGCAAGCTCAACATGGACCTACCCGGCCACGCCGATGAGGTGAGGGACACTTCCTGTTCCCATATACATGCCGCAGTCTTGCATTTATGAATAGAGAGACGGGAACCAGGAAGTCTTTCCTCCTGCTCACGTCTTCTCCTGTTGCAAAGGTGTTCGCCGTGGACTGGAGTCCTGATGGACAACGGGTCGCCAGCGGAGGGAAAGACAAGTGTCTCAGAATGTGAGTATCTCTCCAGCCCTCTGGTGTTCTCACCAACACTCTGTCCTTCCTGCCAGCTGACCTCTCACCTGTGTTTCCCAGCTGGAGAAGGTAGCCCAGCTGCTGTTGGCCGAGTGTTGATCCGCTGCAAGCATCACCTCTACCAGACCTGTCCTGCCGTCAGACGTCCAGACATCTGGATCTGCTGGCTGGAACTCTCTGTTGAGCTTCTAATCCACTGCAGCTTTGTGTGACGTCCTGCTAGCGCAGATACATGAACATCCAAACGCACACCAATACTCCAGGTCTTGAGCCCAGATAGAATTATAACAGATTTAAGATCAGTTGAGTTCATCCTCATGGTGGAAACCCAGCCACTCACCACAGGTCACCTTCATGCTCCGCAGTGATGAGAACATGTGATTGGTAAAACGCTGACTTGTGACCTTTAACCTGTACCAAAATCACCTGACTAAACTCTCGAGGTGCCTCCATTTGACCCCCTCTGTCCCTGAACATGAGATTTGGAGAAAGATCAGCATGACTGGCATCTGTCAGTCAGGTTTTACTGTTTTTGACTATTTCTGTTGAAACCAGTGCACAACCATGAACCAACTGTACTTGGCATTTCATGGACCCAAAAGCATGAGATTGAATCCTGAACTAAAGTCATCCCCTGGATGAATAGAGGGGTAGAATAAAAATTACCTTTGGAGGATAGGAACATTTTGTTTGTTTGAGACATCCACACCATCGGCCCTCTCACAAGGTGACGTGTGTAGGAGACAGGTGGACTGGCTCGGTGACAGGTGGAGGAGGTCATACGTCTCAGCCTGTGCTCACACTGATGACACCGAGCAGCCTGGTTTCTCAGCCTTTAATCTCATCTATCAGGCAGTCCGCTGCTGATTCTCTGGTGCCGCTGCAGAGGAAACACTGGATGGTCCTGATGAACTCTGCTCCTGGCTAATCAAGGATGAGTCGGGATTTGTTTTAGCCTCGCTGTTCTACTTCCTATATCCACGACCTATAATCTGAAATGCATAGGTAAATATGAAATATGATATTTAGTGGAATGGCTTAAAATAATTTTCTTAGTGTAAAGACAAAGTTTCTACAATACAATGTGTCGAAGTGTCTTTGAGTAAGACACTGAACCCCTAACTGCTCGACCCCTGAGATAAAATGGCCCAGGGTGTGCTGGGATTGGCTCCAGCATGACCCCCTCGACTCAACTTCGGGCAAGTGGTTCATAATTGATGGAAGGAAGAAGAAGTGTCAGATGTTTTTTTTTAAAGAATGGATTTAGTAATAAATGTATTCTGTGCTTGTGGAAAGACATTTCACTCCTTTTTTGTTTCACTCAAAGAATCTGATGGTTCTTAGTGTCAGAGTAAACACAGTCACACAGATTGGTCTCATTCTTAAGGTTTATTCTATAGGCCATAACACCTGGTTATTGTCTGAATGTATGTTATCGTTATCCTTTATGACACGGACATATAGATCTGTAGACCACTGATGCAGCTTAAGTGGATTTTAAACCAAACTGCCAACACCATACTGATAAACATGAGATTTGACAGCAGAATTGGAGGAATCCTGTGATTGATCCCTGCGGAACCCCTGAAGTCACAACACACCTGATGTACTGCTATGCGGCTATGTGGACATGCAGTTAGCGTATTCATAAAAGCAGCGATACAGAAACGCATACAGTAAAAAAAGCTCATAGAAACAAATGTAGACACACAAATGATTAAATAATTTTCTGGTGCTCTCGTTAAACAGCGTTAAAGATTTACAGTTGGCAGTGATACCACCATGGAGTTTCTGCTGAAGAAACTTGGCAAAGAGAAGATAAGGACGCTGTGCAAGGCTCTGTGTGGTGCGAGTAGGACGATCTGGGAAAACCTCTTCAGTACCGATGGCTGGATGGGTCACTGAGACGCGTTGCTTCAGCCCTTGTTTGGTTCGCCATCTGTAAATACGACATGCGAAGGCAAGCGGGGGATCTGCTTATGAGCCGCCGCCCCAGACCACACGGTCGAGGGAAGGAACTGAAGGGAGGACTCGCGCTAAATGTTGGCATCTGAGTGACAACAGACTGACATTGCACTGAAATGCAGCCTCATCCACCCATTCAGACTCCCAAGGCAGTTTGGCTTTGTCATGAAGTCACTAAGAAAATCACAATGGCTTGCAACCCTTGGACGATTAGTTGCCGTTGGATGGATGGAAGATTTTGGGGGCATTTTTACCCAATGACCAAAACAAGAGAAACTGCCTACCCTGTTTTAAGCCTCAGTGTGTCGGTGTGCTGACACATTCAGCCTGCTTTCTGACTCATTGTCATGGGCAGCTGGTCTGTAGACATTTCAGATAAGACAAATCTTTCTTCAGCCTTTTTGACAGTCTAGCTGGGGTGAACTCACTGAGACTGGGCCCGCTGAAGCCTGAAGACACGGTCGTAGACTGTCCTGCTGTATTCACTTGTTTGTTTTGCCCAATCCCGTGAGGCCAAACGAGGGCTGGGTACCCTCGGGGAAACAGTCGTCTGAAGCTGTCACAGGGGTGATGTTTGGGTGTGGCATCATCACATGGATGCTTCATGACCTCTGCCCCACAGATGCTGATGAGTGCAGCACAGGGAGATCCTGCTTCTGTCTCTGTGGTGTCTTTGTTCTCATCTTCCCCACATCTGCCATTACTAAGGTTGAGAACTTGGTGAGTGATCCTGCACACACCCCTGAAGCATAATGAGCGCTGTGAGACGCTGATGTTCGGCCTCAGCTGCAGATGCCATGCTAGCTAGCTGTGCCTGGCAGTCTCCGAGTGAGTGGCGGAGATGGTGACCGCAGGACTGAGTCCCTGTGTACGCACAACTGTTTAAAGGGTACTTCAGGTCTTCTACTCGCACCGAGTCCAAGAATCTCTTTGGTACATCGTTAATATATGTGGATGCAGTTTGAAGGTATGTTGAATGGTGCGTGTCGCTTAGCTGAGCTCAGTTGTTGGATGTCTACTGACAGTTCAGTACAGGTACAGGAGCGGCATAGCTCAGGAGCCATGGCGGTCGACTAGTGATCACAAGATGGGAGGTTTAATCCCTGGGCCTGCAGAAGGCATGCTGTGGAGTCCTAGAGTCTGCACCTCGTCCTCTGCCACAGTAGATATATGTGCATGTTGTGAGAACATATTTTAGAAAATCCTTCTCATTAGGATTTTGTACCCTTTAAAAACTGATGATTAATAAGAAAGTATTAATGCTCGACCACTAAGTGAAACGTGTCGGTGACCGGCCTCCGCGATGGTGAGTTTCTGCTGACTTGTTTCAATATGTTTTTCAGTGTGGGGATTCTGAGGAGTGGCTAGTGATCCAAGTAGACCTCCAGCACTTGAGCTAAGCTACGCTAACTGTGCCATTCAACTTGCCTCCACGTCGCACAGTCAGAGAAACGTGAAGCCCGGAAGCTGTCCTCCGCCGGTAAGGCCCCAACACATCACTACTGACTTGAGTATAGTATACGGCGTCACGCTGCTTCAGCCACCATCTCTCATGGGACATGAATGTGACCTGCAGCTGCTCACGTCGCTCATGATGCTTTTGGTGTGAGTGGAGAGGAAGAAGACACATGCATGGTGATCTCTCACCCTCTGCAGCCACCATGTGAAGCTCAGAAACCAGGGATCATCCCGTCTCTGCCTCTCTCTCTCTCCCTGGAACCTCCGGTACGGTCACACTCCTCTCACTGACTCCATGTGTTCACCAGGCCCGTGATTGGCCAGCTCATCAGTCAGGTGATGGAGAATTACTGGATTATGATTTATTGATTGGTTTATCTGATTTAAATCAGACTGTCCAACAACTGCTGGTCGTAGATTTATGGATCAGTCGACCATCCTGATCTGTTATAACTGGATAGCTGGTCAGAATAATAATAGTAATAATAATAAATCTACTTTCTAGGGACGGTGCATATTAATGAACACCCAGAATGTTAATATGCCAGATTTATCCACCAGGCTGATTTTCATCTGTTGTCCCAGGCAATTAGAGTGGCTCAGTGTCACTCAAGGACACACCCATCTTCCAATCACTATACCACCACCCTGCCTCCTGAGCCATACCGCCCCCTATTGCTAAAGAAACTAACTGTTTGGGTCCTGCTCCTGGAGTCATGTGACCAGACGGAGGCCCCGGGCTCATGACCGGATCCTGCTGAGAGGGACAGGGGTTGGAGAGAGAAAAGAGAAGACATGCTCGGTCTGACCTCGGGTTGGCCGTGGGAGGATGCCGTGTACAGCTTGACTGATCTATAGACAATTTACTGGCTGGCTGTGCAGCGAGCATTAGCTTAATAAGGATTAGCCTTGTGTTTTCCAGCCCTCGTGCTGTGCCTCTTAATTGCTGAAAAGTAAGCCGACAGGCCCCCTGTCCTCCATGGGACTGAGGTTCAAGAATCAGGGTCAGATCGGCCCACAAACAAATGCCCCACACTGCTTCTGCCACCTGCTGCCTTACCAACCCATGAAGTGAGAGCTCCTGCTGCCCCAGTCCACCATCCATCCATCTCAAGTTCTCAACAGTGAAGCTAAAGAAAGCTCCCGTCTGCTCAGAACCAGCTATGCCTCATGATCGGGGGAGGTGGTGGTGGTGGTGACCCCCCTCGCTTCCCTTTGCCACCACCGGAGTCTACTGAGTCTTCCAGACGTTGTTCAGCAGCTTGACCACCTCCTCGTATATGACGAAGACTATGGCCACGTCCAGGCACACGCGGCCCAGTCTGGGAACGGTTCCCTTGTAGAACCTGAATGCAGAATGAGACCAGATGAGGCGCCCCGGCGGCTCAAGAGCCTGAGATTTGTAAAGCTCAATAGAGAAGACACATAGAGAAAGCTGCTAGGACGGATGTTAGCTGGTGTGTGACTCACGCTTGTGGGCCTTCATGTTTCAGGATCTGGAAGGCACAGTCCACTGTGGTTTTGTACCGGTGGGCGTCCAAACCCTGAGCAGAGGAGACACATCACGACAACCTGGTCATGGATCTCTGATGCTGGGTGGATGGCGTGTTTGTTCCCATGTCAGTTCATTCATAAAGTAAACTTGAAGCTGAAATCGGGGATTTTACTGCATCAATAAACATCCCACCCATGGAGTCAGATTACATCACACTGACAATGGTCCTAATAAATGTCCATTTCACTCTCAAGGTACTCGGAGACGCCCTGAGACAGAGGAGCAGTGAAGGAGGTGCAGACGCTGACGAGCTATCGTCTGTCTGCAGGCAGGAGGGGGGGGTGCTGATGCTGAGGGAGGGAGAGGAGTGTGTGGATGATTGTGCTGAAAGCTGCAGAGAGGTCAGGGAGGATGAGAATGCTGTGGAGAGGAGGAGGTCATTGCTGACTCTCTGGGGGGGGCGGGACTAACCTGCATCCTGGTCTTCACCACATCCAGCGGCGTGTTGCCGAAGACACTGGCTGCTCCGGCTGTGGCTCCAAACATGGCGGTGACTATGGGGTGCATCTCACGCCGGGGGTCATCCCCTGGACGAGCATCAGAGACAGAAGGAGGGAAGTGAGAGGAGCGGTCCAGGCTGCTGAGACGTGCGATGGTGGGCACATGGAGAGCAGCGGCAGAGGACAGGTTGAGGTTTCTCACCTTTGTACCAGTTGCGTAGGAGGTTCATCACGTAGAATCGGATGGCCTGATTGGTTCCTTGTTTCAGCACGGTAGCGGTGAGCCCCTGGTACGTCCCTCTCACCCCTGCCAATGAGTGACTCAGGTTAAAGATACAGTCTTCAGCATTGTCCCATCACTTAAGTCGCCGGTGTCTGTGATGGCGGAGGGAACTACAGGAGGTTGTGCCCACACACTGACGTACAAGTGCAGGGAAGACATTTTGGGGGGTTGAGCAGAGACTTAAAGAAGCTCAGAAGTTTCAGAGGACTTGACTCCTCTCAGATACAGAGAGAAGCCCTCTGAGAGACGTGAGCAGTAAAGGTCAGAATCCCCCACACGCTGTGTGGAGCCACGTGGTCTCTCTTACCCTGTTCTCTGATGATCTCACTGACGCCGTGGAAGAAGCCTCTGTAGCGTGGCCGCAGGGAGCACTGGTCATGGATCAGCTTCACCTTTAACAGGAGTCAGGAGGGAAAGGATCAGACCCCGCGTGAAGCCATGGACAGGCATGCTAATGAGGAGTAGTACAAGCAAAACGTAGAAGCGTCCCTTCAGGTGGAGCGGCTCAGCTGATCTGTGGAGGCCCACTGCTGGATAAGACCATCTCAGGTAAACCCGAGGCCTGAACCAGGCCGGCTCTGACGGGGGTTTCATCCTACCAACCTTTAGCGTCTCCATGGGGCAGACCACGATGACGGCCTCCGCTACCCCTGCCCCTAAACCACACAGGAGACTCCGCGTGTTGTCAAGGCGACCGGTGGCGTCCCGCATGGGGTTGCTGAGAATCTCGAACGTCCCGAACCTGCAAGGAACCGCAAACGTCCGTGGTTAGCTGAGAATGAAGAGCAGCTGAGGAGGAGCGGCTCAGGACGCTACAGCCACGGGCCTGTGGGTCTCTGAGGCTACGCGGGGACTCCAGGACAGCGTGGGATTTACCTCACTGCTGACTTTGGAATGGACCCATACAGGAGAGAACTGAGGCCCCTGTACAGTCCTCTGAGTCCATGGTCCTGCACCGTCAGCTTCACACAGTCTCCTGTAGGCACACACACACACACACACACACACACACACACACACAGCTGTGAACAGGGACATGGCTCAGGTCTGTGTGAGCTCAGGAGCACTCACAGCTACACACAAGAAGCCGTTTTATCTATTTATCACTGTACAAACACACAGACGTGTCCTCGGCAGCTCACCCATCCTGCTGGACAGGAGCAGTGAGACGCTGCAGCACCCGGGGACCAACTCCAGGTCTGTACCTCCTGCCTTGCTCAGGGGCACAGGCAGGAGTATCAACCCTGACATGAGGTCTTGATGGTGGTGGGAGGAAACCCACACAGACACAGGGAGAACATGTAGACTCCACACAGGACAGAGACAGGCAGAGAGACAGACAGAGAGACAGACAGAGAGGCAGGCAGAGAGACAGACAGAGAGACAGACAGAGCCTCACCTATGCCTCTGTAGCGGGGTGGGTTGGCCCTCTCGTCCAGCTGCAGCTGGGTCTTCACGTACTCTGTGGGGAAGGTGATGCAGATCTCAATGCCTCCAGCGATGCCACCTGGGGAGCAGAGAGAGAGAGACAGGCTGGAGCACTGGGGTCATGGAGCACTGGGGTCATGGAGCACTGGGGTCATGGAGCACTGGGGTCATGAAGGACTGGGGTCATGGAGCACTGGGGTCATGGCGCAGTGGACGCACGTTTGCTCCTGAACGGTCCGGCAGCATGGACACCACACCCTCATCATCTGTCTTCACAAGACGCTCTTATGGCTGACGAAAGGGACGCCTCACTCATTGTGAGGTTAAATGGGGCTGCATTTCAGTGTTTGGATTAAATCTGACGTCATCTGAACCGGGCATCAGCCGGTACTTGGGCTCAGCAGCAGCAGTGCCCGTCTGCCAGGCAAGTAGCAGACATGCACAGTCTGTACATGCTAAACGACAGACAGGCAAGCAGACACACGGGCAGACAGACAACACATGCAGCTTCACATCACTTGTCGCCTGGGCGCATTGTGACCCAGTTCTGCCCTGCAGACGGCAGGCTGGGTCACAATGCGGTGTCCGTCGGCATGAGTAGCAACACACCACCAGCCCCTGGGAGAGATCAATACGGGTCTTCCGGTGTCTACCTGCCAGGATGGCCTTTCCAGGATGGGTGATTTTCCTCCCTCCGACCGCAGCGGCCGCCAGCGTCCTCCTCGCCCCGTACGGCTGGTGTCCGGCCGGCAGCAGAGATGCAATAGGACCGGGCGTGGTGCTCCGTCCCCCGGCGCCCCGAGGGGTAGGCTGCGGGGAGGAGGAGGCGCATCCCCGGCGGACGACGCAGCTCTCACACGGGCCTTCATGAACCGAAAAGGGCTTCAGCAGTGAAGACATGGCATCAGCAGGACCGGAACTGAGTGTAGTCACGGTGACGCAGGACGATGTCATACAACACAGACACACACAGAGAGGTGCGACGACGAGCTGAGAGCTCATGAATATTAATCCACCGTCAGCTGATGGAGCCAGGTCATTGGTTCGCTCTGCTCATTAATCCAGTCACATGACCAGGCATGATCCTGACAGCCAATAGCGTGACTGAGGATCTGACAGCCAATAGCGTGGACGAGGATGTGCCATTGGTCCGGTCCATAATTTGTTGTGGCAGAATCAGGGGAGCCTATAATGAAGGTGGAAGAAGCAGATCCGAAGGAGGCACACGTCTTAAACCAGCTCAGATCACGTTCCATGACACAGGAAACAGTAAAAAAGATGTATTTCTATGTGTTAATTTATTACTATTATCATTGTTATCATTATCATAATTATAAATATGGATTGGAGAAACCTTCAAATGCCATTGGCTGTGATGACCCAGTTCTTGTCAAACAATAGTAAACAAGTCATTTGGCACAAGGTTGAGACCTCTCATCCATCCCCTGTCCCTTTAAATAGACATGTTGGTCACGGCTCAGCCTCCTGTCACCCTTAGCCTGGATCTGGGTCATATTGTCCTACCCCCACCCCTACACACAGGGGTTGTTTCGTTGGTGATCCAGTATCAAGCATAATCACATGTTACTTATGCAGCGGGAAGCAGGCGTCAGAATGTCACACAACGTGATCAACACACACATGGATGGATGGATGGATGGATGGATGGATGGATGGATGGATGGATGGATGGATGGATAGTTTCATTAGCACATGACCAAGGCTGATGAAGTTTCCTTTCTGCATTTGATCCATGCTATTGTGTAGCAGCAGTGAGCAGCCACAGTGCCCTGGGAGAATTTAAGTTTTCTGTGTCTTGCTCAAGGAGCCTTCAACACACTTTCTGCAGGGGCTGGGGATCGATCCACCAATCTTACAATTACTATCTGACAATCCTGCTGAGCTATGAGAGGTCCTTCATACGTGTGTTTTCTGAAGGGGCTGGGGATCATACCACCAATCCTCTGATTACTAGACAACTGTCTTTCCTCGTATGCCACCCTCATAAAAGTACTGTCACTAAATGACACATGCATTTCAGTCACAATTCAGGTCCCATCCATGGCCTTGGGTGGCCCACTGACCTGCAGGCTGTGCCTAAACTGAGACAGCAGGTCAGAGAATACAGCCACAGCACTCCAGTCGTCACAGTAGAGATAACAGGTACTCACGTGGCACTCTGTGAGTGGTATCTCTGGAAGCATTACCTGGGCTACTCCCTCTCTGTTGACAGCTTGTTCCATGATGATTTGACACACAAATCTGGGCAGCATGATACCAGACATGCCCATGAGTGACCACTCACCACCTCAAACCAGACAGAGACAGACAGACAGACAGTGAGGATTAGCGTCATTATAATTTTTTACATCATTAGTTATTATCATTGTTATTATTAGTATCACTAATATTACTATAATTCTTTCATTCATCATCCTGTTTCCCGCTCACCTGTCCATGGGGCTCATCCACACAACACTGCAGAGACAACCTTGTCAAGGCACAGCCTCCTTGCTTAGGGTCATGACCCCGTGGCACCGTGTCTTGGTCTGTGTCTGTGTTTCCTAAAGCCAGCAGCAGCTTGTCTGAAACACAAGAGTAGCTGAGATGGAGATCAACAAGGCCTCGTATGCTCTGCAGGATACAGGGCAGGTCAGGGTTCTGGTGGGCCTGCAGGGCGCTGGAGAAAAACCTCTGCAGGTTCAGAGAGGAGATCCCTACATGTCCTGGGAGGTGCCTGTGGCATGCTGACAGCTGTGAGAGCAGCTCCAGACGCTAAGGGGCACAGTGAGACAGTACAGGGAAGCGTTATTTAATGTGTGGGATCTGGGACAGTTCTTAAATCAAACTCTGGAGTGCATAACACAGAAGTGGGTTCTTTCCACATCCACCACTGATCACAGACTAGTGAGAAAGCACCGATGAAGCCAGTGTCTGCTTACCTGCCTCAGCCTGTTGCCCATCCACTTCAGGTTCAAGGAGGTGAGCCGCTGTTCCCCTTGACAGAGGATGAGACACAAGACAGGCCACCAGTGAGTGGCGGCGGCCCTTCTTCCAGCATCTCTGGTCCACCTGCAGGCCTGTCAGGGACAATAACTGCAGAGGAGCCCTGACTGAGGAGACACAAAGAGGGCTCACTGTGGTGTTCATGTCTAATCTGTGTGGAATGAATCCCAAAGACTAATCATTTAATGTCATCTTCAACCTGTTATAATGGCCCTGGTCCCTGAGCCTGAAGCCATATGTAACATACCCAAACTAGAATGGCTGTAGCTCATTAACACTCACTCCATTTACTATGTTTGTGCTCCTGAAGAGCCAGACTTAACCTAGACATTAACAAAATGGAGTTGCCTGAGCAGAGGCCGCGGTGGCTCAAGAAGAGAGTGTGCGCTTTGGAGACTGACGAGCCAGATGTTGTTGGTTCGAACCCACCACAAGGCACCAGGAAGGGTATCCAGCCTTAATCCCCCAAACTTCATCTAAATCTGTTGACCGAATGGTGACATAAAATGGACCTCTCATTGGGTGAAATTACAAAAACCTTCTGTTCCATGCAATCTGATCCTTCCCCTCATTGTGTCTCCAGCATCCTGATCCAGTGGACATGAGTCACATTGCTGAAGTCTTTTCACGTTGTCTTCAAATCCGGGTACAGGTGAAGTCTGGGGTTAAGGTCAGCTAGCGGTTAGCTTGGTGCGTCTCACACGGAGGGATCAAATAATCAATTTTTGACACAGTGGGACAGAACTGGGCTCCTTTGACTTCATGGAGCTTTGCAGTAAGTCTTATAAACTGCTTCTGTCTGTTTTATTACATTCTATACAAGCATTTGACTTCGTTTTTACTATGAAAATGCATAGATAGGTCTCGGAAATGCCCCAATGGAGTCCTCCAATTGGCTGCTTTTTAACCACAGGACGCTGCTTATGGGCCGTTTGGAGGATGCAAACAGCGTATTTAAGGGACTTTTAAAACAGTAAAACTCCTTGCAAACTGGTGCTGAGCGGTAAAGCATAATTTCGGTGATTGTCAGTGTTTAATAGAAACGTTTCAATCCGATTACACCGGAACAGGTGTAATATGTTAGGGTCCATAAACTACAACATCCATGACCTCACAGCTCTTCCGTGCAGTGAGACGCAGTGACGTAGGTCGGTCGAGCGGGAAGCGAAGGTTCCAACTCAGGTACGCGACGAAAATTAGTCTCAAAAACACATTACACACGAAAATTACACTTTTTAAACTGAATATATATTTCAGGAATGATGTTGTACTTTTTGTGAAAATGCAGGACATCTTCTGGGTTAGTTTTACCCCTGTTTAAACAAGCTAACTAACCACCAGTCTCTAGCATAGCCCAACAGTTGCATTAAATTCCTAGTTAGTTCATAATAGCTTATTTCACAAAAAAATAACTTGTTCGCTGTTGAGTTTGAAATACAAAACTTGAACGTCGATATTATAAAATCACTGTAAACAAACTGGAACTCAAATTTGTTTCTATGCATGCTCAATGATCCAGGTAAGGGAATCACTGAAAAGGTGAATCTCTTAATGTGGATTGAGGCATTATAGAGATAAACGTCTCATCACTCTTACATTCATCTCCACTCCTATAAACACTCAGTTGCACAACGACCTAAACCAACCATGGTTTCACAAGCAAGTTTGCCATTGGCTGGACTTTCTTTTTTAAATTATTTATCATTGGCTGGACTTTCAATGTTAATGTGTACCATTCACAGAGGATTGGGGAATAGTAGCAATCACAGATTGTTGTGACATGGCAGAATACCAAAAAGCCAACAAGTCAGGCCAAGACTCTACAGTCTACACCCAGCTACAGGCCAGTGACCACTCTTTCAAGGATGAGGATGTGCAAATCCCTGATAGGGAGGAACACTGGTTTGAACTGGGAGTCAAATAGGCAATCTATGTGAAGAGGGAACCACCATTCCTGAGTACATCTGTCACCATTTCACAATGCTGCGATCGAAACTATTCCCCAATCCTCCACGAATAGTAAGCATCCCGATTGAATAGTCAGTAACTGGCATATGAAACCATCTTTGATTTTAGTTGTTCTCCATCTGTAGTGTTTATAAGGGTGGAGATGACTGCAGTCAGTTCAGACTGAAGATGTCACCTGTATGAGTGATGAAATGTCAATTAGACAAGGTGTCCACATGAACTGAGTCACCTTTTTTGTGACTAGAGATTCCATCATCCATTGTCAAATGCTTGAGGAAGGGTTCATGGAGTTACACCCGTGCCTGTTGCCAAACTTAGAAGAGTATTCCAGAGAAAGTACTCCTGTGCTGTACACATGCAATTTATTTCTAATACAACATCAGTGTCAACATCACAATACAGTGAAACATCCTGAAAACTAGCAGAGAAACAGACACCTTTGCTGAGCTTTGTAGATTAAGTCATATTTTTTTACTAGTCTTTGTTTTGAGGTCCATGGGATTTCCTGAGAATGATAGTGTCAAGTTATAACAGAAGATTATTACTGTTATTATTAATTAATTGTGACTGAAAACAAAGTACATGAAACAATTCTTTGACATAATGAATTATTTCTTCACTGTGTTCTTTAACCCCTCAAACAGCAGACACTTTTCCTGTACAGGAAAAGAAAAAGAAAAAGGAC
>OMLC01096098.1:0-10099 GCA_900302585.1 Regalecus glesne | reverse complement strand
TCACATCCAGTGATGTGCTGGGCTGTGTCACAACCCTACCCAGGGCCTGGTGCTCCTTGCTGGTCCAGCTGCTGTACCAGGTGGTGAAAGCAGCCTGTCAGCAGCGCTCTATGGGCTCCTGGTAGAAGTCCCTGAGGATGTGGGGCCTCAGGTCACATGGCTTTAGGCTCCTGAGGCCACACAGACACTGTTGGTCCTCTTTAACAACAGAGGCAGTGTGGCTGGTCCATGTCAGCTCTGTGTGGATGTTAACTCCCAGATATGTGAAGTTGTCCCCTCTCTCCACCACTGTGATGCTGATGGTGACTGGGAGGTGAGGGTGTCCCCCTCTTCTGAAGTCCACAATGACCTTCTTGGTCTTGGAGGTGTTCAGTGAGAGGTGGTTGTCCGGGCAACACTGTTCCAGGGTGGTGACTTCCTCCCTGTAGAACGTTTCATCACTGTGGGAGATCAAGCCCACAACTGCTGTGTCATCCACAGACTTCACAATACTGTTTGAAGCCTTTGTCACCACAGTCATTGATGTAGAGGGAATACGGGGGAGGGCTGAGGACACAGCCCTGTGGCACTCCCACAGTAAGAGTCAGTGAAGAGGAGGTGTGGCTGTCCACATTCACCACCTGGAAGTGGTCTGTCAGAAAGTCCAGGATCCAGTCACACAGTGCTGTGTTCAGGCCCAGGTCCTGGAGCTTGTTGACAAGCTTGGAGGACACTATGGTGTTGAATGTTGAGCTGTAGTCCACAAACAGGATCCTCACATAGGTGTCCCTCCCTCCAGGTAGGAGAGGGTGGTCTGTAGGATGTGGGCAATGGGGTCCTCTGTGACTCTGTCTAGGCGGTATGCAGATTGCTGGAGATCAGATTGGGGAAGGTATAGAGCAGATGAGGGATTTGACCAGCTTCTCAAAACACTTGCTGGCTAGGTGGATGAGGGTAATAGGACGCCAGCCATTGAGAGAGGTCACTTTCTGCTGTTTGGGAATGGGGACAATGGTGGTGGATTTGAAATAGGTGGGAACAGCCTGGAGGGAAAGGGACGGGTTACATAACTCTGTGAATCCAGGGATGCCGTCTGGGTCGACCACCTTGCATGGGCTGATCCACATGAATGCATGACGAACCTCAGCCTTAGTGATGGAGAGGGGGCTCTGGGGTTTAGTCTCTACAAAATGTTCAGTGGTTCATGTTCTCATGCCGGCAGTCTCTGTATCTGTGCTTGGCTGAGATACCGATCCTGTCATTTATTTACATTTGTCCATCCATCGTCAACCGCTTATCCAAAATCAGGTCACGGGGGAACTGGAGCCCATCTCCGTTCTCGTAGGGCGATACGCAAGGTACACCCTGTATAGGTCACTTGTCTATCACAGGGCAGAGCAGATAGGGGGAACAGTGTCGAGGACACCTCGACATGCTTCTCTGCAGGACCGGGGATCGAACCTGCAACCTTCCAATCGTCAGGCAACCGCTCTACCCACTGAGCCGTGCCGCCCCCTTTCTCTACATTTGTGGTGAACATATTTGAAAAGCCCAAAGCCCAGACATTGCTGTGAAATCTGAAACAATGTCGCCAGTTAGTGCTGTGATGAAAACACTTTCCCCACCACCAGACATGACGTCATGGCTGAACCCGAGTGTTGGTTACTTGGCGACATTGTTGTAACTTTCAAGGTTTCTGTGAACTTGGTATGCCATATCTGCCTGTTAGCCACAATAACTTGGACCCTTCAAACCTTTCACTATCTGCCTTCTTTAGCATTTGGAGGCTTTGGCAAAGATGTAAAACTCTTATTAGCCACACCCATTTTCCAAATAACATCCTATCCAACAGTGAAGAAGTCCATTTTATGTCTCATGATTAGTCCCCATGTCATGGGGGATGGACACAGGGCTAGATGGAGCATGGGGGATTAAGACTGGATGCCCATCCTGATGCCCTGCGGTGGGATCAAACCCATGACGTCTGGCTTGTCATCTCCTGATATGCACACTCAGCCGCTGAGCTACTGCAGCCTACCCAACAGTGAACATCAAAATGAGAAATGACAATAATTCTGATTTGTATATTTAGAGATTAGCTATTATCTTAGATATGGTTTAATATAAAGTATTAAAAAAGGGAAATTAGTCGCCTTTTAGAGTCTAGGATTATAACTTTATTGCTGTTCCTGTTGTTTTTTGTAATTTGTGCAATTGAAGCTTTGGTGGCTCAGGAGTTAGGGCAGTCATCTAGTAATCAGATGATCGGTGGTTTGATCCCTGGGCTCTGCATAAAACCTGTAAAAATATCCTTGAGCAAGACACTGAACCCCGAACTGCTCAAGCCCTATGGTGGAATGATGACTTGTCTGGGGTGTTTCCCCACATGAGCACTGGGATAAACTCCAGCATGACTTCGCAACCTGACTTCGGACAAGCAGTTGATGATGGATGGAAGCTGAAATCTCTGTTGGCTTACACAGATGTTGTGACAAGCTTTTGTTGGTCCATCCCTTTAGACTGTCCCCCTGCTGGCTTCCTGTGGCTCATCCCTCTCATCATGTTCCTCATGTTGCTACTGGGTCTGCTGCTGCTCTGTTGCTGGAAATACTGTGCCTGCTGCAAGGTATGCACATAATGTGCACACACACACACACACACACACATACACATAATCAAGATTTCTATGTCATAATTGATGTAATGCCCACTTGTCTCTTGTCACAGGCATGTCTAGCCCTGCTGCCCTGCTGTAGAAGAGGTATGATATATTACACTGGTTGGGGAACCCACAGTGGATCTCTGTGTTCACGTGGGTCTGTGTCTGAAAGCCACTATTGTTTAGCTGAGTGTTGAACAGTGACCTTTCTTTAGACATGCACTGTGTCTTTATGAGTGCTGGACTCAATCTGCTCCCCTAGTATTTTAATAACAGTGAAGAGAATCAGAATCTGTTCGTATTAGCCAAGTGATTTTGCACTTAAACAGGATTTCACAAGGTGGCTTTTCCTACAAAACACACATTTAGCACTAGTGATGAGAGCAGTGTCTGAGTATTAATAGACAAGTGAAGTGAGGGCCACTGCAGAGTAGGAATGCTTCTGAATCAGAAATACTTATTAGCGTCATCTCCTTCCAGGTCGTATGGTTGGGTTTAAGGAGGATAAGTACATGCTCCGCCAGTCTCTGCTCACCTCAGACCATCTGGACACACCCATGGTGAGGACAGGCCCACCCAAAGGCACCGACGTGGTCCGCTGGCAGGTCACTGACAACGTCCATCGAAGTCCCAGCCACCCTCTGGCTCAGATCCTGCCCAACCCCAAAGAAACCAGTGAGTCCCTCACATGTTTCAGCTCCGCCTGGCCACACAAGTGAAAGTGTTGAGTAGCACAGCCAGTTGAGAAGCTGCAATCCTAGAGGTTATGAGCAGCTACTGAGATGTCGGATCAGTTTAGTTTTGAACGACAAAGCTTTGAACTTTCACTTCGCTAAATTTTCTGGTTTTCTGGTTTTTCTCCTCTCTACTTTCTCAACTCCAGTCCAGTTCCCGGTGTCCCTGCGACTGAACCGGCTTTTCTCAGAAAATCTAAGCTGCCTTGACTCCAGAGACACAGAAGTACTCCGCAAGGACGTGGCAGATAATGTGAGTCTGCTTCCATGCATGCATGTAGTAGTGTGTGTATGATGCAGAGGGTTTTTTTGTTTTCTTTTCCTCTAATCTAATTGGATGAAATTATCTCTGTTTGTGTTTCCCTGCTCAGTTAAATGAGGTGTACAAGCAGATTCCCGGGGCTCAGAAAGTACAGATCACCAAATTCAGGTGAGAAAGCTGAAATTTCCAAGTCGGAGCAAAATTTTCACTCACTAATCAACAGAATAAAGTGCATAAAATGTGTTTCATCACTCATCAAAAAGTTGTTGTGTTGTATTCACAGAACTCAAAAGAATGCTGGGAAAAGGTAGGAGTCAATGTGACACTAAGGAAACAACCCAGATTCTTATCCTTCTGAGGCTACTCAGGTTACAGGTCTCTCACTCTGTCCTTTATCTACTCCCCAGGCAGGAACAAAACATTATGGCCATTGTGCTGTCTGCTCCTCGTTCTGCCTACCCTGATATTGTAAGGCTGACTGAGAAAAACGTCCAGTCTGGAAACTTCCACAACTTCAAAGTGGTGCCTGGCTACTACACCGTGGCCACAGACAGAGGTGTGTCTCTACACGCATGTGTGTCTGTTCCGTTCCCGACTTATCACAGTTTCACAGACACATTCCAGAGTAAAGACCAGCTAATGAGGGACAGCTCTCGTCCAATTGGGACCAAATTGGCAAAAAGCTGATTTTTGGGTCAGTGGTTAAGATCAGGGTTAGATTAAGGTGGAGGTTGAGTTTGGGTGTGGAGTTCAGATGGTTAAGGTTAGGGTCAAGAGCTGGGGAATGAATGTAAGGGTATGTAATCTCTCTGAATGTGACCCAAGTAAACGAGTGTGTGTGTGTGTCCTTTTCCAACAGAGGCCGCGGGAGCAGTGGAGTTCCAGGAAGGGGATGAGTCAGTTGACGTTAGTGTGCCGCTCTTCGTCAAGGATGAAGACGACGACGAGAAGCAGCTGCAGGTGGAGATCATGGACGTGCCACTGGGTATCGCAGAAATCGGGAAACGATTTGTCAACATCACCATAATCAAAGAACACGGTGAGATGATCTCGGCGTTCACAGAGAAGTGCTTATCATTGTTGACTCCGTGCTTAAAAAGGGTCGCACCCATGAGAGAGACAGATGAACAAATCAGAGACTTTAATCTTGTGCCCTGAAGTCATGGAAGTGTGTGTGATATCCGCGTCTGAGTGTTTCTCATGGATCCTGTGTTCTCTCCTCCTCTCCAGCCAAGAGTGTGTTCTCGTTCCTCCAGCCAGCCTACACCTACAGCAGGCAGGATGGCATGGCCAACATCCCCATCAGCAGAGAGATCATAGAGGACGGACGCACACAAGTCACCTACCGCTCACGGGACCTCACTGCTAAGGACAAGAGGGTGAGAGCCGATATGCACATAAGTCACTTTTATCCACAGCAACCTCAAAGAGAGTCAGAGATTTGCAAATAAATCTGAGCATTTCCAAACTGCACCATAATTGCCCTACTGTACATAATAACCAAGTCATCATAGTACTAAATGAAGTAGCAGAAGTACTTTTTCTAAATGGCAGTTACATCATAGGCCAGAGAACTCATATCAACATGAGTGTTTTTAGTATAGGTGTACTGTAGATCATCAGAGGAGGGAGAGTAGGAAAATTAAGTAACTCAATATTGTCCCAAAGCAGTAAAAACGAGCAAAAATGTATGCCATGAGAGCATAAAAATGGTAAATTTAATTAGAAATGTGCTAATTGAGTTGTAGACACACACTAAAAATGATAGTGTTTGAATATGGAAAGGTGCAATAGGAACAGCCGCTGCCAGTTGCAATAAATGCCGACCATCCAGTCCGTTAAGTTTCACTTTTAACAATAACTGTCCCACTGTGCTCTAGGACTATATAGCGGTGGAAGGAGACATGACCTACGGCCCTGGAGAAACCCAGAAGATAGTGCCGGTCCGTCTCCTAGAGCTTGGGGAGAAAGACAGCCTCCTGGAGGACAAGCAAGTCAAGCAGTTTGTCATGGACCTCAGCAATCCACAAAATGGTGCCAAACTGGGACGCTACCCCAGAACCACTGTCACCATCACAGACCAAGCAGGTGAATAGATGCTGGAGGGCACCCGATACAAGCTAATGATGAATTGACATTTAACCAAGCAGCTAGGCAAACTGAATACTTCCTACAAAATGATTACATAGAGGCTCTTCCTCTTGTCTTTTCCTTCTGCAGAGCCAAGTGTGATGATGTTCAAGAAGGGCACTCTGAATTTCACTACATCTGACCCAACCTACATGATCCCCGTGGTCCGCACGCGGAACCAGGACAGCCCCGCCACAGTCAAGTGGCGAACCAAGAAGGCTCGGCGGTTCGAGCTCTCCGGACCTCTCAAATTTGGTCCTGGAGAGTCTGAGAAGAACATAGTGATCGACCCACGGGCTCATCCTGGCCCCATCCAACCTGAAACCTTCCAGGTGGAGCTGTTTGAGCCGAGTGGCAACGCTAGTGTAGGGGAGCGAAAGATGACCCTGGTCAATGTCACAGATGGAGGTAAGAGAGGTACAGGAGACCATCATAGGTCACAAAAGCAGGAAATATAGCATAGTTGAATTTTACAATATGACAATTCAGCTATCATGCTTAGGTGTTGCAATATAGTGTATACCTCAAGGTCTTACACCTGTTCTTTTGACTTTATTACTGATGCAACCTCTTTCCTTTCTCTCTCTCTCTCTCTAGTTGGTCCCAAGTCTCCAGAATTAGCCCAGGTGCAGCAGAATATGGACAGCACCTCTCCCGGGGGTCATCTCTCTGCTCCACTGAACCCCGAGGCCACTGCCATAGGCCCCAAGAACATCCGGTTCACCTGGGACCCACCTTTTGGGAACCCCATGGGGTACAAGGTGAGTACTGGCGTGAATGGAAACTCTAATCAGTGTTTGTTTAGTGCCTGGAGTAGTTAGCTTAAAGTGTTTGGGCTGAATCATTTAGCCTAGCTTGCTAAACTTTGGTGACCTCTTGTGCACTTTTACTCATAGTTATTTAACCTAATGAACACGGTTATGATTACCTGTGTCCAATGTTGCCTTTCTCTTTTGTCACATCCAGTATGACAGTAATTATGGTAGCTCAACCTGGATCCACCAAACAGCCCACATAATACTGCAAGACTTTGTATGACTGTCACATCAGAGAGGCCCATTTTTACTGTTCACCATCAGCCCCCACATTGTGGGGGTGGACACGGAGTTAGATGGAGTATCTGGGATTGAGGCCAGATGCCCTTCCTGATTCCCTGCAATGAGTTAGGACCTGCAGCATCACTCATCAGTTCCTGAAGTGCATACTCTTATCACTGAGCTACCTTGGCCCTCTAAGAATTTTAGATATTTTCTTAGGCATGTCTTGTAGAAAATACATTCAAGGGTTTCCGGTGGCGTCATGTGACTTGGAGGAGACACATGCTACGACTTCTTCCTTCCTGTCGACATTCTAGAAGGGAATCAAAATCGACGGATCCAGCAATAGGGAACTCGGGGAATTCGGCTGGGAAACAAAGGGGATTAAGACATTTAAAAAAATAGAAAATACATTCAAACAGACTTTGTTTCTGAAAAGACACAGGATTCTTAACTTCAGCAACTTGTCATGTGTCACGGCTGGTCTGTCATAATTGACATATTAGGTGTGAAAAACTAAGGAAAAGCCAGCATTAGATGCAGGTGATCAAAACAGAATTCATCAGGTTATAACCTTTTCACCTGTTGAGGTTCCACATGTGTTGCTGGCTATAAATGTCAAAGCGTGAAAAAATTCACGTTGGATCTAGGCTTGTTATATCAGGTATGTTGTACATGTGCTCATAAAGCATGTATTTGCTTGTGCCCTCTAGGTGAAATATTGGATCTATGGGGATTCAGAGAAAGATGCTCAGGTCTTGAACGTGAAGACCCCTCATGCCGAGTTGACCAACTTGTACCCCTACTGTGACTATGAGATGCGTGTTTGTGCATATAATAATCGGGGTGATGGCAATGATACCAACACCATCAGCGTTCAGACTCTGGAGGATGGTAATTTTTGTTGATTCCATCAATTCCCTAACCTTAAAACTGAAACATTAATCCATGAACAATTGATGCAGAATGATATCATCAATCTACTTGAGAGATTATTCTTTTATCTTTTACATCAACTTGGTCTTCTCTCCACCAGTGCCCGGCGAGCCTGGCCGTCTGGCGTTCAATGTCATCAGCCCAACAGTCACTCAGGTCAGCTGGGCAGAGCCTGCAGAGATCAATGGCATCATCACAGCCTACGAGGTTATCTACACACCCATCGATGATGACATGAGTGAGTGATAGATGATCATCCAATCCCTGATAAATATCCCCCATTATCATCTGAAAACAGTGGCTTTGCCAAAACCTCTTTCTTTCACTTCATCTGATGTGTGTGTGTGTATCATCATGTCATAGATAACATTTAACTGGAAGGGAAGTGATTGTGAATTTTCAACATTGCTTCTCCGTATATAACTATGTATGTTGTTGGAATAGGACTCCATTAGTGACCTTAATATTGATCTGTCTTCTGTATATCTGCGAAACATTACCATTGCACTTTACTGGGAAACTAGGAAGCAAGTTTATAATGCATATACATGTATATGCATTGTCTGCCAGTGACAACACTGATAGACACAATTTCGGCATTGTTCCAGAGAAACGCGGAGGCCTACTTTGTATTACATTTTTATCCTTCGTGTGTGTGTGTGTGCGTGCGTGCGTGCGTGTGTGTCTGTCTGTCTGTCTGTCTGTGTGTGTGTAAAATGTTGACCTCTCCACACTGTGTATCTCAAAACGTACTCCGTCGAAGTCCTTTGGTGTTGGTCTTTTTTTTAGGGCCTGTGGGAGCAGCGAAGAAGGTGAAGATAGACAATCCTAAAAAGCGTATGCTACTCATCGAGAACCTCCAGAGTGCACAGACATACCAGTACAAGGTCCGGGCCAAGAACAGCATGGGCTGGGGTCCCTTCAGAGATGCCACCATCAACCTGGCCTCACAACCTGCCAGACCTCTCTCCAGTGAGTAGGATGAAAGAACGATACCAAGACAGTCACAATGAAATTCAATCCAAAGACTGCAGTCATAACTTCATTTCCGTGTCCCACACTTATGTTACCGTGCCATCTCCATGCCTTTCGATTACCGAGGCTGATTCTTTTCTGCTCTCGTCTGTCTTCAGTTCCCATCATCCCGGATATCCCCATAGTGGATGCAGAGGCAGGAGACGAGTATGACAGCTATCTGATGTATAGTAATGAGGTCCTGAAATCTCCTTCAGGCTCCAAAACACCCAGCGTCTCTGGAGAAGGTGGGTTCAGAGAAGTCAACACCACATAGTGGTTGAAAGTGACATGACATCAGTGCAGTGTCATGACCCTTCTTAGCTCCTCAGCTTTGTTTTAGAACGATAATGGAATGACTGTGAGACCTCGACCGACTTTGTTTGATTGGTTGTTTTTGTAGTTCCTGTTTCTCCAGCTTACATTCCTATTCCCCCAGGATATTCTGCTCCTCTTTTTGACTTCAGACGGACTTTATCAGAAAAAGGGTTGCGTTTTATCTCCATTTTAAGGAAAGAGAGATTGGGCAAGAAAGAAAGATCAAGGGTCAAGTCTATATGCTAAAGATGCATCTCAAATAATTCATTATAGATAGAGATCATGCTTTAAAATGATGGGATGAGAAGGGATCCTTTCCCCACTTTTTTCTCCTTTCTCTCTCTTCTCTCCTCCATTCAGTTGTCTTCTGTTATTTAAAAATGTCTGCAGAGGCTGTTATTAATTTGTCTATTTACAAGAGGGACAAAAAAACAAGAGGGTGCCCCCCTTTCTTTGCATCCTCCCTTTACTCCTCTGTGTTCATCATCTCTACCATCTGTCCTACACTTGTATTGGAGGCAATGCCCTGGCCAGGGTGTGAGAAATCTACTTTGACTGCATCCCCAAATATCTGCCGACGTAGTTCTTCACAGTCACAAAGTGCCCAGCCTGCACTCATTTTATCTACCAACTCTCTCCTGCATCTTGTGCCCATTTTTCATGCTCCTAGTCCGTTTGCCCCCTCCACAAGGTAACATGGCTGACCAGGAGAGGTATGACCGGGAACATACCTCTATATCCCTTAAAGCTCTCTTTGCCAAATGAGAACTCGAGTGTCAACCCAGTCTAGGGATTTTCAGTTCTACAATAAAGTTGTTGATTGTATAAAAAGACAAACAAAAACAAGCCTCCTACAAATCTTCCTACAATCCTTTCCTAGCCTTCCTACAAATCTGTCCTTCGCCTGCTTGCCTCTCGCCCCAATAACAAGGGTGGAAACATGAAAAGTTGGTGGGTTCTAGCCTGGATCTCCGTAAGGTGTCCTGGAGAAAGGTGGTGGACATCATCCCCAGTTGCCGGCTCAGCACAG
>OMLC01096096.1:0-13081 GCA_900302585.1 Regalecus glesne | reverse complement strand
CTTGATCAAGTTAAGTCAATGAGGGCCTTTGACAGCAGTCGCTCAACACGAGCAATGCGTTTTAGACAAAAGAGAGTCTTGCGTACTGACATTTGAATGTCTATGTCATTGTCATGCTGGATATTGTCTTTTGTTATCCTGGTAAATGGTGAATGAACTTGTTCTTACATAGTGCTTTTCTTGTCTTGCGACCTCTCAAAGCACTTTATAATGAGTGCCTCACATCTACCGAACCACTGCGGCGGTATAGGAACCCGGTACACCTTACTTCCAGGTGCACGCTCTACCCGTTGAGCTGACCCGGCTGACAGCCCAAATCTTTGTGAATACATGAATGCTAAACAATGCTCATTGTTTCCTATTATGAAGAAGAGGCTTTGTTCATTTGTCACTGTGCATACATACAGACAGATGTGTTCTCTGCAGTCAACCCATCCTATTGTATAGCAGTAGTGAGCAGCTGCAGCACCTGGGGACCAACTCCAGTTATTTTTCCTATTGCCTTGCTCCCGGGCACAGGCAGGATTATTAACCCTAACAAGCATGACTTTCTGACACTGGGAGGAAACCCACACAGACATGAACAGAACATGCAAACTACACACACACACACACACACACACACACACACACACACACACACACACACACGCACATATACATACATATATATATATATATACATACATATATATATATATATACATACATATATATATATATAAAGACTAACAACCGGATTTCATACCATTCATTATCTCAATATTTCATTTCAATTGTACAATAAGATATCGGCACAGAGCTTAAACTGCCAAGTTTTACCCCTTTTTTTCTCCGCCTCAGTCCTGGTTTCCATTTTGCTGCTATAACACCATGAACTTACCTCCATGGGACTAATGAAGGGGTATCTTCTCTTATCTTTCCACTGTCTACATACACTGTTGCAGTAGATTCAGTCTTACTGCCACCATCAGTTGCACAACCATCATCTTCCATAATAGACTCAGACTCAGTTATTTACTGTTTAGCTTGCTGTTGGTCAGTAACTATTCCAACTACTCAGTGTATTTTTGGAGTTCCTCTTGCACCATGGTACATTGAAACTGGCCTCATCACCCTTAATGTCAGCCAGTTCATTTAAAGCCAAGAGACCCTTCGCCATAGTCCCAATATTGTCAACATTATGTTTCACCTGATTCTTCCCCTCACATTCCTGATCATTCCATTCAACTACGACCCGATTCTTGCCATTTGAGCCAGTTTGATATTTTTTTGTTTGGTCTGTTCTCATTCTTTTCTGCTCTCCTGATACATCTCAAACTGCGTTTGAGATCCATTCTTGAAACATGAATGGAACGGAGCATTGTGTGCTGTCATGCTCAACAAGTTGGCAAAGGCAGCATTGTTAGCTTCAACGGCTTCAATATGCCTTTGATTGAGCTGTTAATTCACTAAACCCTGTAATTCTACTACTGCAATCTCTAGGTCCCTAAGAAACCTGGTCATGTGCTTGGTGACACTGTGTGTATACCAACCATCCACTATAAATCACTTGTCTGAAGTAGAGTATGCCGCTGGAGCCTATTCCAGTGCTCATTTGACAAAAGGCGGGGTAACCATAGACAGGTCGCCACTCCATCTCAGGGACTGGAGCATTTAGGGTTTGTGTCTCTAGCTCAAGGACACTTAGGAACACTTTTTTCGGAACCACCGATCTTCTGATTACTTGATGACCACCCTACCTCCTGAAATATACTGCCCTGGTGACAAAAGCGTCTGCCAAATGCCTATAATGTAATGTACATATCTGACGCTTTCCAATGTCCCATCATTGCTTCAATAATGAAAAAGTAGCTTTGCTTTCTCAATATGAAGACCATAAATCTTCAAAAGCCTCTTAAAGATTTACCATGTAAAAGGCCAGTATTGAAGTGATAATATGTGCTCTCTATCTTAACATTCTGAATGTAAAAGGAGAACTGAACAGGGTTAACGGTCAGCAAATCCAACAGGAACTATTTGACATATTTTGAAAAATACCAAAATAATGCTTAAAACACTCACATCAATCAATTCTGGCCAAATTAACACTGGAATGTCTCCAAATGTACTGCCTGTTATTCCCATTAAAATTTTTCCAATAATATTTAAGATCACAAGCTTCAATTAACCAGTTAAGTTTGGTAGATAATGCAGGATGAGGCTCTGGATGATGCCTGTCTCCTTTGGCATTTTCTGTGGAATTAAAATCACCTCTAAGAAACAAAAAAAAGACATCATGATAATTATGAAGTACATCACACAAAATGTTTAACAGTCTCATTCTTCCAATGCTCAAAACTGGAGCATAAAGACTTACAAAACCATTTTCACACCTCCTTTGAAGTTTAAAATGTGAGCATAAAGTATTTCTTCTATGTCAAAAGAACAAGCCCTAAAACCCTTTGAAAAAAAGCGCACCAACTCCACCACACCTTATCATTTAGAATTAATTCTCCAGGTCACTCGTTTCATTCACGTTGTCACTGTGTGTTTCTTGTTTAAAAAAACATCTAATATTTTCCTTTCCATCAGTCTGAAAAAAAGCTCCTTTCACATCCTTTAACACATTTATATTTAAAGAGCCTATTCAAAATCCTAGGAGAGAATTTTTTATTTCTCTCCCAGGATTTGAATAAAAATAAAATAATAAAATTAAAAAAATCATTTTTTATTTTCTCAAGAGGATAAGATAAGGCTTCATCCTCTCATGATAATGTCCACTCACATTCCTCCTCAGTCAAATCCTTCAACATTTCTTAGCTTTAGCTTTAGCACCACACAGCAAAATACCTTTTGCTGGACTTCTTTGTCACACCCTTCTCCTCCATAGACATGCTTTCATCCATCAGCTCTTCCCTGACCACACTCCAACTTTCTTTATTTTTGTCACATTTCATTAACTCTGTCTGTTTGCTTATTACTTAATTCACCCTGGTCTGTGTATTTTCTTCTTAACAACTAATCTGCTCTCATCTTTCCTGTGTCCTCTTTTCTGATTTTTCACTAGTCTGGGTATTCCCTTCCATATCGACAGTATGTCTGCCTCCCTCCTAATCCTGTTCTCCAATCTGCTCCCTACCCTCTATGTCTGCCTCAGTCTCCTCCATTTTTTTCTGCAGACTGTGGCACACTAGGCAAATCAGACTCAGCTGCAGTGCTTCCCACAGGCCAAAGTCATCCCCCTCTCTGGCCTTAGGGTAAAACCAAACCAAATACCCCTCCATGCCACAACAGAAACATTTAATTGTTTCTGAAGTTCCATACACTGTATAACAAACCACCAATTTTGAAACGGAAAGATAAGTTCATATCACCTGTGCCATCTTTGGGGATCAAAATAACCTGTCGTATGTGACACACAATGTGTTGTTGTTTCGAAGTCTTACATCTCAGCAAAACCAATGGAAGACACCAGCTGCCTGACGCATGACAGCTCCATCGCCAACACATTAGTATACATAAATGGAGGCACATTTGAAATCATTATCTTTTGATAAGAATAATACCCCGTTCAATGACTTTTGCAGCTTTGGCCACACCATCCAGAAAAATGATAAAAGCGCTGTTCATGTAGGAAGTAGATTTTACACTCGGATGGACTTTAAACTTGACTTACCCACCCTCTAGGATAGAGGGAGAGCTGGAGAATGATGGGGGAATCAACATCAATTTCCCTGGAGGTCACTGAGTAGTCTAAAAACTCTGCAGTAGTTAAGCCCTAGGGAGTGATTAGATCTATCCAGAAATGCTGAAGGCTTTGGGTGTTGAAGAACTGTCATGGATGACACGTCTTCAACATTGCTTGTTAAAAAAATGTTGAAAAATGAGGACCAGAGGGTGTGTGACAATAATGGAGACATCACATTACTCAGCATCCATGGGAAAGTCTGCTCTAGGGTACTGAAAAGGAGCATCAGACTGATAGTCGAACCACAGATTGAAGAGGAACAATGTGCATTCCATCCTGGTCATGGAACAACATACCAGCTCTTTACACTCACAAGGATCCTGAAGGGGGCCTGTGAGTATGCCCGGTTACATGTGTTTTATAGATCTCAGAAGGCTTATGACCGTGTCCCCAAGAAGATATTGTGGGAGGAGGTGTGCGAGTATGGGGTGAGAGGGTCACTACTCAGCCTCATCCAATCTCTGTATGCCCAAGGCAAAAGCTGTGTCTGGGTTCTTGGTTAAGAGTCTGAGTTGTTCCCGGTGGGGGTTAGCCTACACCAGGGCTGCTCCTCGTCACCTATCCTGTTTGTGATATTCATAGAAAGGATCTTAAGCTGCAGTTGTAGAAGAGATGTGTTGCCGTTTGGTGGACTGAAGATTCCATCACTGCTTTTTGCAGATGATGTGGTTCTGATGACTTCACCCCAGCCGCTTCATACTTGGATGAACCGGCCGGGATGTAGATCAGCGGCTCTAAATCTGAGAACATGGTTCTAAGTAGGAAAATGAAGGATTGCCCAGTTTGACAAAGGAATGAGTCCTTATCCCAAGTGAGGGAGTTCAAGTATCTCGGGGTCTTATTCTAAAGTGAGGGGAAGATGGAGCGCGAGTTGGACCCGCAAGAGGGGTAATGCGCTTGCTTTACCAAACTGTTGTTACCAAGAGAGAGCTGAGCCAGAAAGCAAAGCTTTGGATCTACCAGTCAATGTTCGATCCTACTCTCTACTATGGCCATGAAAGTTGGGTCATGAGTGAAAGAACAAGATCGTAGATACAAGAGACTGAAATTGGTTTTCTCATGAGGGTTGCAAGCATCTCCCTTTGATACAGGGTGTGAAGTTTAGTCGTCCGTGAGGGACTTGGAGGAAACATTTCTGACCATTCTATTCAACAGACCCATCCTCACCATTTGAGCTTGTTATATAATTTTTATTTTGGTTCTGTTCTCCTTATGGTGCTCCCTCGGATGTCTCAAGGGAACCAGATGCCCTTTCCGGACAGGCCCTTACCAAATATCCCTCCTTTACACATTCAAAACATTTTCCTGCCACTGATGTTATATCCAAAATATACTCAACGTCATCAACTCTGAACGTTCGATTCAGTTCCTCACTCCCCTTGTTAGAAATCATATAAACTAGTTGTCTGTAAGAAGAAATCACATGCTGCAGATTTACACCCCAAAACCATTTTTTGTCATCAACCGTTTTCCCATATCTTGACAATTCTCTGACCAGTATGTCATCTAATAACGGGGGACAAACTAGAAAGCAGCATCTTCTTCACTGGAGCTGTGTTACCAAAACTAATAAGTCATACACCATGACTCCCTTAGCAAAACCCACCCTATTCCCTTTGTCGACTTCATCCAGAAAAATCACCAGTGCCGCTCATCTGAGCTGCAGACATAAAACTGCAAAGACCAATAACTTTAGCTAAAGCTAAAGCAGTCTTCCACAGAAAAAGGGAAGCTTGGCGACATCATAATGCCAAGTTTTCTGGTTATCTTGGTGAACTTTGTGTCTGTCGCCATGATGCAGACCAGCAAAACACCAGCAGTCTATCAGAAACACCCTAGAAAAACTTCCTACAACCCTCAATCCCCCCATATACACACCAAACCCAATAAATACTTTACAAACCTAAATACAACACACTACATAGCATGGTAAATCCAGAAAACCCACTCACAAATGCTCATGAACATCTGTTAAGTGTTTGGAAGAGTGAGAGGGACCTTTAACTAATCTTTAAATGGTCTATTTTTTCACTTAAATTAAAATAACAGAAACATTAAAACAGATAGTCATAGGGACAGAGGGAGAGAGAGAAGGAGAGAGAGTTTAAGATCATGCCAAACTGTTGCTCAATGTTTTCCTCTGCTCTTTTTCAAAGTAGACTTAACCTGGACTTCTCTCTCTATGTCCTACCTCTGAGGGGTCTGAACACTGACAATGGCATTAGCAGTTTCTCTGAGGTAAATCTCCCAGTCAGTTTCAGGAACGTCTTGGTCAGCTGAAAAAGGATATCTGGAAGAGGGATGATAAATATTTGCAATAAGTTACTTTTTATCATGTAAATATGGATTACTTTAGATAAAAAGTAACCCAAGGATCAAGATGGCAACAAGGAATGATAATACCAAGAACATATACTTACTGCTGTACCCTGCAGGCTTCACACATAAGGAGGGCTTTGCGGAGGTTGCGACCAGACTTCTGACTGATCTGCTTAGCAAGTTCAGGGGGGAGGAGTAGACCCTCTTTCTTACACACCATTGATAAAACATTACAGACCTGTCATATTGACAAGAAAGAAGTTTAAGGTGAAAAATAAAGAGAACAGTGATTTAGAAAGTCATATCAGTTATGAGACATTTTATGTGCTACTTTGTGTATAAACTTTACCTATATTTAATAGTGTTTCAACCAATGTGAAAACAATATCAATCTGAAAACAAATATACCAAAGACTCAACTATACTGTTTTAAGAAGAGATATTTTTCATTGTACATGCACACAGCAAAATTAATTCTTGGCATGTGAACCATCCTTTATACACATTCAAGTAACAGTGAGCAACCGCAGTGCAGCACCTGGGGGCTACCTCCAGTTCTTTGTCTTCACCTTGGTCAGGGACGCAGGCAGGAGTATTAACGATAATATCTATGTCTTTGATTGTGAGAGGAAACCCATGCAAACATGGGGAGAACATGCAAACTCTACACAGAAAGGCCTTGGACAGCCTGTGGTTCAAACTCAGGACCTTAATGCTGTGAGGCAACACTGCTAACCCCTGGACAACCATGGTGCTCTCATATTTATCTTACCTCCTCAGTGCTGGGCAGTGGGACTCTTATAGCCAGACAACGACTCCTGATTGGACCGATAACCTTGGAGGTGGAATTACAGCAGAGGATGAGACGGCAGGTGGACATGTACTTTTCCATTGTGCGACGAAGAGCATGCTGAGCATCCTTTGTGAGGTGGTCCACCTCTGTCAGTAGCACCACTGGGAAAAGGATGGGAAGGATAAAGCACTGATCATTCAATCATCAGAATCCTGTTTAAGGCTGCCACCATTACTTCAGAATGAATGACTGTTACTTCAATAATACAGAAAATGTACCACAGTTGATTCCCTGTACAATGTACATATCATAGAGGTTTTCATTCCTATTTATTTATATTTACTCATTTAGCAGATCTTTTTCCAAATTTTAACAACCACCATCATGTAATAAATAGTATTATCACAGGTATAAATGCACTTCAGGTCCAGTGTATTTAGTGTAAATGCACTTTAGATCATCGAGATTAAGTGAATTGTGAATTAAAGCTATAAAGTTGATGGACGAAGCTACCTTTCAGGACAATAGGCATCTTACTGCCACAAGTCCACATACTGAAAACAGGCATAGAAGGGCACAAGAGCAGATAACGATACTGGTGTCTAAGAAAGCAAGGTCACAATAATAATAGCAGACATCATAGCAAGTAATTCATATCAGGTGGGAAATGCCACATGCCTGTTGAGGCCAGTTTTGCTAAACAGAATTTAGGCTAGGAATGACAGCATATTAATTTAACAACTGGAATAGCTTCCCTATTGAAAAAAATGCTGTCAGGAAAAACTCAGAATACATAAAAAAAACACTGATCCAATGAGGCAGTCATTTAAGACTTCATAGCACATAATATAACTAATTTTTGAAAATAGGATGTTTATGGTATTGTCAAAACTATCTTAATATGTTCCATTAAAATTGCGGCAAACCATATTTATCAATTTAAATCGGGTATCTTGCACTTCTGCATATGTATCCTCTTTACTATGTCTGTGTCCCTACCCAGAAGTATATAGCTATATCTTAACCAATAAAATTACAGGGCTAAATGACTTTCTGCTTTTACAAGCACAAAAGTTTACAGATTGCACAGGCCGTGTGCAAAAGGTCTAAATCAAATAAACGAATCGAATTTTGTGCCTTTTAAAAAAATATTCTGAAGATATAACTGAAAGGAGATAGATTATGGTTTTTGAAGGCTACCCAATTGGGCTGTAGAAGTCCAGATATTTACCAAAACAGTAAGCTTGTTAATATTGAAGCCATCAGAAGTTTTATCCATACATTCCTAAATGATATGTGACAATATTTTATGGAGAGTTAGATTGAAAAAGCAAACCTATTTTTTTATAAAGGTCAATATTAGAATACTGAAAATGGTTTCAAAGTCTGGGAGGGTGTGTGTGGTTCTCACTTTTGAACTCTCTCTGTGTACTAGATTGGATCTGCTGGGACTGTGCCATTGTTTTAATCAGTTCCTGGATCACCACTCGGTCCTGGTTTCCAGCATCACTGAACAAATACAAAAAGAAAAGCCAGTAAGATGTATACTGTTGTATAGACCACGCATACCAGAGGCACCTGCAAATTATAAGGAGAACTCAGTGAAAATGATATGTACTCATCCTTATTCAACAAGGTTACCTGGGGTTGACCTCTAAGTGGTAGTTACTGGCTATCGAGTTGATTTCGATTTTCTTCTTTGAGGGAGCCTGTACACAGAGAGCATTAATTGTTGTCAACTTCCCATACTGCAACAATATACTTATCAACTCCTGAACCTTTATCAGTTTAATTATAGATTTGAAAAAGAGGGAAATGCAGATGAGGGGAAGACAAAATGTGTGTCAGTACCATGACTGATAACTACATAATGATTCAGTAAATTTTTGGTATGTCTAATGTTTGTGTGCAACAATTCTCCTTCTCACCACTATACTCTGGTGCTCTATGCGAAGTTTCTCCACTCCAGGTCCGTATAGTTCCCTCAACAGACACATGATCCGTGTCTTCTTACCTGCGCCAGATGGTCCATAGACCAACAAATGTGGAAAGTCACCACATTGAACCTGAAATGAATTCACATAGGGGTTTATACTTATTCATGAAGCACTTATTTTTCAAATGATTGTGACAAAAAAGCATCAAGAAATTTTAATAACCAAAGTTATCACAATTATAATTAAAAATAATATAAATGACAAAGACTCTAATATTTCAACCACAAATTATGCTGCTTACTAGCATTTACCGTATCAAAATAACCAAATTAAATTCACCTCAAGTTTTGTAAAGTGTTCTGAAGCTCCTGAATTAAAACCCCTTGAAAGTTGCTTTAAATTAACCTGATGTTTATAATAAGAACGATACAACAATAATGACTTTCAGGACAGTTTAGACTGTAGCGTTTTGAACTGAATTCCTTAAAGTAAGGATAATATGTACCCTATGTTAGATGGAGATGAGATAACAAGCCGTCTTGTTTGTTTGATAGAGTATTTAGCAGTAACTTGACACGAGTAATTTCGCTTAAAATTAGGTCGATAAATAAATTGATTTGACCAATAAAATGACATTCCCAAACAATTATCGATAGAAACAAACTGGATTTTCAACGTAGTCAGCTAAAATAAAATAATAGACTTGTTCAACCAAGCCTTTGGACAGACGCTGCTATTAAAGCTAACGCTGACTTAAGTAGCTATAGCAGCTAACGTCTTGAATAAAGTATTTCAGGTAAATTATCTCACCAGATTTTTCAGCTGAGCTGCTTGTTCTTTATGATAGTCCAATTTTCCGAGGGATGTTGGCCTATATTTGTCAACCCACAAACTCATTGTTGTGATTTTTATTCAATAAACTAATCGTCAACCCTTGTGATGGTTCTGTCACCAGAAAATCCCGCGAAACTTTGTTCAACCCGCTCTATCACTCCATTGACGTCAGAGCTACGGAGAGTTTGAAGGGTCAAATAAAATGTGATAGAAATAATCGTTTGCGATATAATTGAATAAGCAGCAGTTTAGTGAACAATTTCTAAACCTCTTTAAACGTGTGATTGCTGATGGACCTGCCTTCTGGACTTGGCTTCAGAAGAGGGCTCGCTTCTTTCCTGTTGTTTCATGGGGTCTTCTTCATTAGCGCGGGAAAATGTTATGAGCTCAGGGTGCTGAAATTCGAAATGACATATAGTTTGTGCTGGTATCATATCCTAGTACCTTGTTAAACAATATTAAGTTTCACACCATCGTCACAGTGGCACAGATGCACGCATCAGCCTTTTCTGTCTTTATTGAAAATGACATAATACAGTATTCTGACAGCAAACTTTCCATTAACAACCAGAGGGGGTCCTGCTAACTCTCAGCAACCGTTGTAACCAATCTTGTTTGTGATATTCATAGACAGGCTCTTGAGGTGTAGTCCTGGAAGAAAGGGGTTGCAGTTCGGTTGACTAAAGATTGCATCACTGCTTTTTGCAGATGAGGTGGTTCTGATAGCATCAAGAGTCTGTGACCTTCAGCATTCAGTGGATCGGTTCACAGCCGAGTGTGTAGCAGCTAGGATGAAAATCCGCACCCCTACATCTGAGACCATGGATCTAAACCGGAAATTGGAGGATTGGCCAATCTGAGTAGATAATGAGACCTTGCCCCCAGTGAGGGAATTCAAGTATTGTAAACGGAGTTCAATTTTTCTAACAATTTTATTTCCTCTGAATTCAATTTGACTGCTTTATCAAGGACCTTTGCACCAGCAGTTGAAGGTCTTCATCAGCCTGGGAAACAGTCAGCTTACATTTGAGTCTTAACTTCTGCAAAGAAAACAAACAAATATTTAAATAAATAAATATTTTTTAAAGAAAAGCTGATTCATACATACATATAATGGTAGAAAATCTCTAATATAGGGCAGGAAGGCATTGTCTTGTGCATTTCTCCTTATTTTTTATTGAGGAAGTCATCACATGTTGCTGTGGCACCCTCCTGATCAGCAGTCATAGATGTGCCTTCATCTGATCTTCTTTATTAGGGTAGGGTCAAAAGTAGAGTGAGAGTTTCACAATGAAGACAACTAGAGTTCATTTCAATGTACCAGCACATGCATTAATGACTTGCCAGATTACTTGATTGTCAAGATCGTGGTTGCAGTAAGGCTACAGCGTAAAGCTAATTGCCCCTAACCCTCAGATTTTATAAATCTAACTTTGATGATAATCATGGAGGAATCCTTTATACCATAAGCCTATTTTTGAAGGGGCTAGTTGCATGGATAGACCTGATGGTTTGTGCAGCTACATGTGTAATATCTCTTGTAGGCCTGTTACAAATAGAGGAGCAGCCTGTATCTTAAATGTGAAGCACAACATTAGTGCATCCAGACAGGCTTATCCTAACCTCCCAAGGTGAGCCATCTTCAATAACGTGCTGTCCAAACAAGGGGAATTCAACTTTCCACATGCAAAACATATATCTTACTTATGTGAGGCAAACTGAAATGTCAGAGCATGCATCTAGACATCAGGACCAGCTTGACAACTTGATAGCAACAGCTTTTGTTGAGGTCGTACAGATGGAATTTAGAAGAGTGTGACAGTCATATAACTCACAAAGCAAAAGATTTCTCCTGACGTGTTCTTATGTAATTGTTACGTTGGGTTGAATTGGACATCAAGTCTATAGTGGGTCTTCTCCACACAGGATTTGTGGCGAGTGTTTATAATGACAACATTTATGTTGTGGCTCAGGCTGAGGAATGGGAGATATGTGTGCCTGCGCAAGAACGTAAAAAGCTCACAGTATCACCAGTCTCACATCATGAGGTGCTGCAATGATCCATCCATCCATCCATTGTCAACCGCTTATCCGGTGTCGGGTCGCGGAGGTAGCAGATTTCAGCCGGGACCTCCAAGCTTTCCTTTCCCTTGCAACATTCACTAGCTCTGATTGGGGGATCTCAAGGCGTTCCCAGGCCAGTGTGGAGATATAATCCCTCCATCTGGTCCTTGGTCTACCCCGTGGCCTTCTCCCAGCTGGACGTGCCTGCTGCAATGATATCAGATGATATTAGCTTTATCATGATAGAACTATCAGAAAGTAATATTTAATGGGCGGCATGGTGGTACAGTAGTTAGTACTTTTTTTCTCACAGCGAGAAGGTCCTGGGTTTGATTCCCATCCCCCATCCATTCTGTGTGGAATTTGTATGTTCTCCCCATCTCTGCATGGCTTTCTTCCATGTGCTCCGGTTTCCTCGCAACAACAAAAAGACATGCACATTAGGCTTAATAAACCTGTTCCCATGAGAAAGGCAATGGGAAAAAGAATTGGAGTTGGTTCCCTGGTACTGCAGCTGCCCACTGCTCCTGTACAATAGGATGGGTTGAATGCAGAAGACATAATCATCAATTCTGTACAATGGTAAATTAGTATAGCTTCTTCTATTTCTGTTATGGGACCATGGTAACTCAGTGGTAGAGTGTACCCTCCGGGAAGTGATGAGGCAGAGGCTGTGGGTTTGAACCCACCACAGGGTGTCAGGAATGCCATACAGCCTTAATCCCCACAAGCTCCATCTATGTATGAATGTCCAATTAAACGAAGTAAATGGCAATCAGTCACTTGATGCTCCGTATAGGCCATACGACAATAGACTATAATAAAGCCATGTAAGATAGATCATTTAATGTCTAATCAGTTGTTGGGGTTTTTTTTGCTTTGTTTTTTTACTATGAGCTGTGGTTGCTCAGAGGGTAAAGTGTACACCTGGGAGTCAGGTGTTGCAGGTTCATATCCCACCGCGTAGCTTGGTAAACATGAGGCATTCATGGCAAAAGGCTTTGAGTGGTTGTTAGACCAGAAAAACTTTATATAAATTATAAATGTATTTACACATATATATAGCTTCCCATATGGTCTAGCGGTTAGGATTCCTGGTTTTCACCCAGGCGGCCCGGGTTCGACTCCCGGTATGGGAAAAATGTCTTTTTGGGGGGGCGACATAGCTCAGTGGGTAGTGAGCGGTTTTCTGGCAATCGGAAGGTTGCAGGGTCGATCCCCAGTCCAGCATATAGCATGCCGAGGTGTCCTTGAGCAAGACACTGAACCCCTAACTGCTCCCCGAGCGCCATATGTTCGCAGCTCGCTGCTCCTTTACAATAGGTTGGGTCAAAAATGCAGAGAAATCCAAATTTCCCCTTGCGGGACTGATAAGGGAATCATAATTATTATATATATATAATG
>OMLC01096095.1:0-12884 GCA_900302585.1 Regalecus glesne | reverse complement strand
TGTAGCTCACTGTGGTAGGCTTCTTGTTCCTTTACCTGAATCTCCAGATTGTCCTCATGGGCCTGCCCCCCCACACACACAGGTGCGCGTGCACACACACACACACACACACACACACACACACACACACACACACACACACACCTAAAAAGGTTGAATCACATGAACATGACATACTGTCATGGGGCAAGCTAGCAGAGATGATTCAAGTCCCCTTTAGAAGAGCTCCAAAAGAGGAACTTTCCTCTTGGTCAATAAGAGCCAAAGAGAGTGAAAATGTAATAGTCTGGTTTGATTATATAATTGCAATCAATTAAGGTAAAGTCCCTTTAATGTGATCTTGAATAAATCTGAAACCGAGCTCAAGAGTAGTTTATAGGGTTCTTGATAGTGAACAGCCTATTGAGGTCCTTCTCTGAGTCTACCAATGACAGCGTCCGAAAAGGCTCAGTGATGAGGAGTCTCAAGCATCTCGGAGAGCCTCGTCAATAATCACTAATATTCAAGAGTATGTGGGCTGAGTCGAGATGAAACGGTTCCTTCCACAACCCGTGTACCAAATGTGTCCACAGAATCCAAATGTATCCGTCTGAGAAGAAAAGGAAGCTTCACCTATTTATTATTATATACATAAACAGCAAAAAGTGCCCTCTGCATTCAACCCATCCTATTGTACAGGAGTGAGCAACTCCGGTGCCCGAGGACCAACTCCAGTTCTTTTTCCTGTTGCCTTGCTCAGGGCTACAGGCAGGAGTATTAACCCTAACATGTCTTTTTTTGATGGTGGGAGGAAACCAGAGCACCCGGAGGAAACCGGCACAGACACGGGAGGAACATATAAACTCCACACTGAATCGACCAGGTACAGCATTCAAACACAGGACTATTAGGCTGTGAGGCAACAGTGCTAACTGCTGGGCCACTGTCCCTGCTGAAGTGTGTCATCGATCCCAAATTCATCTTACAACCACATTCAAGCTTTTTTTTTGTGCGCGGCGAAGGTTAAGAAAGACGAAAGCTATATGCATACTTATTTGCTATAGGTTGGGCACCCACCCACTCATTTAGTTGGCACCCATACTATCCAGCACTAAAGTCACGACAAATTCAAGTACGTTCATAATGACACAATTGTGTAATGATTAACACATATTCACATTATTTGGTTAAATTGTGTTGCGCATTAGAAACGAATAATTCGATTATTGACTTTCACTGAAAAATATGCTCCAAAGTACAAAAGCAAGTGAACACAGATTTTCTTTTTCTCCTTTGAAGTTCTTCATTCAACGTGGGCACAAATACGATCACCTTCAGCATTGTACTATCCCCACGTGAATCCCAATGCGACTGCAAGGATAAGAACAATAATTTCAGACTCGGAATGTTACTATCCCAGATTTATAATGGGGATCAATTTCAAATGTACATAGCTTAAAAGGCAAATAAATCAAGTTAATTAAACCAGCCAAGAGCATTTCAGAATTTAAGTGATGTGCCAGAAGGCATTACACTGAATTTGAGAAGCATCAATCAACGTGACACACTGTAAGGATTTGCAATGTAAACACTTCTGATCTCCATCACCTCCACACACCCACCAGTTCTGTCAACCAGTGATACGGCTCTGATTTAACCACTTTCGGAAAGACAGGCCCCTTAGTTCCTTGATGATGAGTCGCACAAATCATTATGGTGACTGACGCCTGTGGGTAAAGAGCAGGGAGAATTTAGACCTCCAATTCATCAGCCTACCTGAGCCTTTGCACTGTGTTAAGTCCGCATTTGCTCCAAATTCGCATCCATCTCCAACTGAACCTGACATGTCCTCTCCTCCCATCATCCCAAGGAATCCGTCAAGAATGCAAATGAGCTAAACCTCCTCAAAGACTCGACAACAGCTCCATAATCACTCACCATGGTAACCATGAGCCGGTGAAAATCCGGTGACCATTTTTCAATTTTTGCCTTTTTCCTTCTTTGACTAAAGATTTCAGTTAGTTAAGAGTTCAGTGAGTTAACAGAATAGGGAATATTCGAGTGCAGATTCAAATTCTAATTTTATTTGTCGTGTTCATCACACACAGAACCATGTGCAGTGAAATGTCTCGGGTATCTGTTCCAGGTCAGAATAGTTGAATAAAGATAAAACTTTAAGAGTCAAGTCATATTCATATAACCCATCCATCCATCCATCCATCCATCATCAACCCGAAGTCGGGTCGCAGAGCCTTACTGGAGCCTATCCCATTGCTATCTGGGCGAAAGATGGGGAAACACCCTTGAACATGTAGCCACTCCATCTCGGGGGCTGAGCACTTTTGGGGTTCAGTGTCTTGCTCAAGGACGCCTCAACATACTTTCTGCGAGTACTAGGTATCAAACCACAAATCTTCCGATTACTAGATGAGCGCCCTATCTCCTGAGCTGTGTCACCACATATAATCCATTATCATATCAAATTTACCTCAATGGGCTTTGCTGTAACACAACATCATGTCCTTAGACCCTCACATCAGATAAGGAAAAACTCCCTAAAAAAAAAACCTTCAACAGGGAGACAAAAACAGGAAGAAACCTCAGAGAGAGCCACAGAGGATGGACTTGCACGCAAGATGTTGTGTATACAGAATAAAACCCAATTTAAAGAATAGGCACAGAGAGGATAACAGAATGATAATAGATTCATTAGATGCATACAGAACATGATGAATTTTGCCAGACGACCAAGCCAGGTGTTGTGGGGCCCCACCTCACCACAGGGAGCCAGGAAGGGCACCTGGCCTGAATCCCCAACCCTCCTCTCGGGTGGCACACACAGATACAGAGAGAGAAGACATCACTCATAGAGACGGAGGACGGGACAACAGAATAGTTTGCGCAACTGGATAATCTATGCTCCATAATCTCATCAGCAGAACAGTGCTTGGTAAATTCATCGAGACCGAAAACCCACCGGCCACGCAGGTGAAGCGTTCTTTTCAAACGCAACTGAAAGTGGGTCAAGGCAAACAGCTGAGTTCCAAGTTTGTGATTAAAGTTTGAAACGTAAACCAAATAAGGTTGTACGTTACAGTCTAAAGAAATGAAATCAGAATAAAAATATAGATTTCATACACGTGTAATTTGCAGAGAACTGTTAAATAGTGCAAACTGACATGGAGATGGGGTTCGGGGGTTGGGGTAGATATAGTTCTTGTTTGATTAAATGGCCTAAGGGAAGAAGCTCCTGCTCATCCTTTCTGTGTTGGCCCTCGGGCAGCAGTAGCGCCTCCATGATAGCAGCATAAAGAACAGTTTGCCATCTGGGTGACTGGGCTCCCGAACAATTGTCTTGGCTTTCGATCTGCATCAGCTGTTGATCAAGTCCTACAGGTTGGCTAGGGTGTGTCTGATGGTTCTCAAATCCGAGTGGAACACCCTCCTATGGGCCAAAGTTGTCCTGTTTGGTGCTACTCTCCATAGAGTCGGTGATGCTGCGGGGCAGGATGCTCTCTATGGTGCAAGTGTAAAAGTGCCTGAGCACCCTGAGGGAGAGCTTCAAGTCTCACAGGCATCTGAGGGGATAGAGATGCTGACAGGTCTTATTCGCCGGGGTGTTGATGTGGCGGAGCCATGACAGGTCCCATGTGATGTGGACACTGGGATATTAATAACCCTGCACCCGGGCTCCGTTCAGACTTGGGTCCCTCTGGTTCCAAAAGGGAAGTTTCATCCTCTTCCCCCAGGACAGGATCATGTTCATATGTTGAGGGGCTGTTTCTGTGATTGTTAACCTAACTTTGTACTTTCTATTTCCCTGGGGGAACCAGACGGAGAAACAGAGCTCACATCTGGATATCTGAAGAAATCCTCAGTCTCTTCCCCAAATATGCCTCTCAAGCCCTGGCATTGCTACGCCATTGGGTCGCAAAGTTTGAGGTGGGTGACGTGTACAGTCCGACCGTCTTCTCCACTGTCCTCCAGAACCATTTTATAGTTCGAGGCCTAACCCGCTGAATAACAAGGGCATGGTCAGCTCCGAGTGAAGAAGGTTTAAAACCCAATAACCATTAGAAGTTGTTATTTGCTCGCCATTTGAAATTCAATCAGGCCCGTGATCGCTTGTCCGAAGAACCATTTTATAGTTCGAGGCCTAACCCGCTGAATAACAAGGGCATGGTCAGCTCCGAGCCAAGAATGTGAGCTACTTAAATCCTTCGTAAGTGAGAGAGATGGAAAACGGGATGCTCGGACATCTTTTAAAACCCAATAACCATTAGAAGTTGTTATTTGCTCGCCATTTGAAATTCAATCAGGCCCGTGATCGCTTGTCCGAAGAGCCATTTTGATTCGCTTGAGCAAAAAGTGAAGAACTGATATCAAGACATGATAAGCTTAGTGTATGACATGGATCCATCCATGTATCATTCCGAAGAACAAGCAAAAGCTTGCCTGAATATCCTACGGTACCATATTCGGAGATTATGAACTACCGGCTATTTACAAAGACTGCCTACACTCATAAGTAATTGATGAATTTCAAGAGTCCAGAGGCCTGCTTGGAAATGTTTCTGTGGATGGGTTTAAGAAACATCTTTGCTTAAAGCCTCTAATGGGAACATCCTTGTTCATTGCAGGGTTAGAAGACTTGAGAAAATATTTCCCTCTTCTGTATTATGCATTCATTTGAAATGGAACCTGTCAAATCCTGTCGAATAACCTGTCAAATATATCTGTAGTCCAAACTTCGCCCAACTTTACAACAAACCAACTTTGCTTTCATTGTGCTTATTTAGATAGCATCTTATTTTTGTGAGCTATGACTGTGCGGTTTCCTTGAAGCCTATTGGATGCCTACTGAGCAACACTTCAACGTATAGTTTTGGGGTTCAGACCTTGGTAAACCCCACTTTACCAGGAAAAGTAACTTCATCTTATCAAGGCTAAACACTAGTTAAACATCCAAAGGCTTTTCGTGTCCTTGATAACACCAGATCATGACTTGTTAAATGTTGCCTTTGGAAAATCAAACTGCATCACCGTGATGGATGAGCTCCTCTCCTGGATCAGTTATGGAGTTTTGTCTACTGTCAGTGCCAGGTGCTTATTATGTTGTCTTTGTGGGAAAAATAAAACTGTTTGCTAACATAACAAACTGCTGCAGTGGACACATTAATGGATAAAAGGACTTTTCTTAACTTTTAAGTGAACTTTCAAAGACAAGCGAGTGGCGGAAGCACACGTTGTCAAGGACGAACAACCGGTTGCTACGCGTATCCCGAGCCACGCCGTGATCCGACATGGTGGCAATGAGAAAGTCGCCTGATCGATGGGAATAATGGATTGGCTTGGTCGGGGGACAGGCAGGCGTATTAACCCTAACATGCGTGTCTTCTGATGGTGGGAGGAAACTGGAGCACGTGGAGAAAACCCACGCAAACTGCACACAGACGGGACCTGGGACGGCCTGCGATCTGAACCCAGGACCGTCATGCTCTGAGGCAGCAGCACTAACCGCTGGTCCACACGGTTTCCTGCTCATTAAAAAGGAAGCCCTCATTGTGGTAAAGGCCATCCGGCCTCAATCCCCCAACCTCCATCTTAGTCCGTGTCCACCCCCACCATGCAGGGACTCATGGTTATGTGTAAAAATGGACCCCTCTACAGTGGCGGATGACCTCAAAGTCAATTCTTGGTTCGTCCACGGACAGCTCGAAGATCTCCTTAAATGTGACCCCCGTGTATCGTCACTAAAGCCCACTTGACAAATTTGCAGGTTGGCCTGGCTGAACTACATTTGCCTCTGCTGTTATTGCACACACACTAATGTTGCTTACAGCCCAGCACATGACCGGTCCACTGTAGCTGTACTTTCAATTCTCCCCTTTCAATTTGAAATCAAGTTATGTTCTTGATCTAGATCTCACTATTTTTATTTCTTACAATAACTCCTTTAGCGCAGCATCTATCATTTCACGCAGAAGAAACGGCAGAACGTGAGCGACAAAGATATTGGCCCCGTATCCTCCCGTTTTAAGCAGCACACGTGAAGCAGAGCGGTTCTAAAAATAGGATTCAAAGCAGCGATTGAAGCAATGTCTTTTCCCCCAGTGACTTGACAACAATGACAGAATATCATGCTGACATGAGGCTTTAACAGTTTCAGGATGAATGTGGCTGCTGCTCCGGTGAGGACAATGGGCTGTTTGCATCATGCTCACTGAAACACGAAATTAATAGAACCTGGCAACATGATTATTGTATAATGCCTCTCACTCAATTCAGCCCCTTAACAACAGGTAACAAGATAATGGATGGCACTGTCTCCAACTCGAGGCTTATGGGCTGCAGGGCTTTTGTTTTCATCTATGTGGCACGGGTACAGTCATCTTCAAACCTGTTATTTTAGCTGTCAGACATGAGGGAGGACACGCTTTGTAAATAGACAGGGATATGGAGAAATAGGAAAGATGAAATATGTATAGTGCTGTGGAGAGGGGTTGTGCGAAAGCCACAAAAAAAAGACAGGGTGGAAAAAAGGGAAAGAGTTTGCAATCCAATTTTGTATACATCATTTGCTATAATCTCTACAGCCTAAATGTGATGTATCGAGAGGGTTTCTTTCCCCTTCTTTTCATTTTTCTAAAGCGAGATCAAGGGAACAAATTGGTGTCAATGTTCGGTCTCTTTCTTAAGGATGCACACAGCCCTTCATGTACTTCACTGCTCTGAGGACAACTCACTCGGAGGAGGACTGGCTAGATTTTAGGCTATGGAACTAGGTCTTGATAAAACAGACAGCGTTGTGGAGAGTGGTTTTGGTTTCGGGCTGTCTCCAGCCTCAATCTGTAGAGGCAGCGGGGTTAATTAGGAGACCCACTTTACTGATGTGTTTCAAAGGATGAAATTAAAAATTAACTCTCAGTCCTTTCACGTCAGTGAGAAAGCATGGTGGATAAACAAGAAGAATGTGCTTGTCCCGGTTAAACGCTTAGAAAACACATTCTGCCGTCTTCACGAATTAACAAGGAAAAGAAGCAATGCAGCACAGATGTCATGATCAAAGTGGATTGTGTTCTTCCTCTGACACACATTCCTTGGAAATTGCTAGATGAAAACTTTTAGAGTTGGTTTTTTTTTTTTTGGGGTGGCAGAGGCAAGGCATCCTACGATACCAAAAGTGGTAAAACCAATAAGAAGTCTGGATGTGACTGTTTTTGGGGGAGCTGTAGAAACGTGCACACTTGGTGATGGAGTTGTCTCCGCCACACTTTGTAAATTATTTGTACAAAAATCAATTATTTCACATTTGAAGCCAGTCATACAAACAAAGTTCTCATCGTGAATCTAGGTTGCCATGAGGTGGGAAACTAAGGAAACAAGACAGTTGACGTGACAAGAAGACATATTCCCATCTAGATCCAGAATGCTATAAGAGAGGCCAGGGTGACGGCGCGGCAGATTAACGGGGGAAAAGGTGCCTCTCTGGACATTGAGAAGTGCCTGCTTGATATTATTAAAATAAATAATCACAGTGTTTGTTAAATAGAATGGCCAGATGTAGTTAAATGAAAGGTTACCGTGTAATTGATTGAGTTGACATTATTCAGAGGGCCTGGAGATAGTGCGTTTCTGAATCACAATCACCTTCGCAGACATTTGTCTGTGATTTCCATGCTGAATGTCCATGCATCAGAGTAGCTACGAATCAAGTAGAACGACTGCCTCACCAGATGGTAGATCTGAACTGCTTGTAGGACAATTTGACTAGGTCAAGTCGAGTCTGTTTTTTTACAGCTCATTATCTATCACAAATTACAAATTAACACAACATCCTGTCCGTGCAACCTCGCATCGGATAAAGAACAACTTCCTAAAAATAAAAAAAAACGAGAAAAAAAGCCACAATAACAATTAATAGGAGAAAAAAATCAGACAAAGCCTCGAGGAGAGTAACAGAGGAGGGATTTCTACCCCAGGATGGACAGACATGCAACGTGTGCTGCATATCCAGAGTAAATCACAATTTACAGAATACAACACTGAGAGAGGAAAACAGAATTATAACATATGAAGAATATGATGAACTTTGAAAGACCAGCAGAAGCTCAGTGGCTGAACGTGCACACCAGGAATTGACAAGTCGAGTCCGTGGCGTCAGAAAGGGCACCTGGCCCGAATCCCTCTCAGTCCTACCAGATCCACAGATAACGAGAAAGAAGAAGGGGGCCGGTGGCGTAGAGGGGTAAGACACCCATGTTCAGTGCATCTCTGCGTCATGCAGTCGGGTGTACGAATCTCAGCTGCACCGTTTCCAACCACGGCCGGAGGTCCATAGTTAGTGGGTCATAACTGGCTGATCCTCACATGGGTATAAGGGTTAGGTTGGATAAAGTATTCTGTGTTTTATATAGCGCTGGCAACCACTCAAACCTACCAACCAGTCTAGCAACCCCTCAAACCACTTTACTACGCTACATTTGGTGAGCATGGGGAATTAAGGCTGGATGCTTTTTTTCTGGTGCCGGGGGATGGGTTCAAACCTACGATGCCCGACTTGGAGGCGCACGCTCTACTGCTGAGTAACCGTAGCTTAGCACGGCAGTTGGTTTAGACTTACTCGCCATACAGCAAATACTTGGACCATCCCTGTAATATCTCCGATTACATATCATAACAGGTGATAACAGATATCAGAATTGAAGACACCCGATACTAAAATCTAATACCAAAAGCCATGAGTAAATCGTCATGAGTAAACGGGAAATAACTAAGTGGAAGCCTGTATTTCTACAACAATGGGAGAGCAAAACTTGATTCTGGTTTTAAAAAACTGACCTCAAACTAACGGTCTACATCTGGACTTTTCAGCGAATCTAATGTACGGGCTGGATACTGGATGTCGGCTGATTCTTAACGTTTCGTACTTGGAATTGGTTCCAGCAGTGAAAAATAACTATCGTGCATCCCTACCTAGATCCCTGTCACATGATGACAGCAATGTGTGTTGACTTTTACCTTTTAGTTGAAGCTTTGAAAATAATTTCTGCTTCGTGGATCAATCCATCATAGTTTCCCTTTGAGTCGACACCTGACAGCTAGTAGATATTTCAGTACCCAGCGGAGCTGTCTGGGAATGGGTCAGGAGGTCAACCGACTTGTTAGCTTGATGAGGGCTCCATTTATATATTTATTTATCTTCTTTTTTTTTTTGGGAAGCCAAATGCTGGAGACTGAATAATTAACTGCAGACCCGTTTATCTTTGGGTGCAGTTCACTTGAGACTTGTCCCCTCAATAATTCAGCTTGTTAAGCCTTTTATTAGGATCTCCATCAAATATTTAACTTACTCTGGGACATCTTGCAACATTCCTTCTTTTCCAATCACCACTTTGGGCTTTTATGGTAACAGACAGCTATTATTACAATCCTCGTGGAACATTGGGTCCTGTCAGGCCCATCGAGTCATCATGAAAAACTCAGAGCCGAATGACCACTTGACCCAAAGAACCTGAGATCAAGTCGATGGCTGTAATGCCACTATGGATAGAAGAAAAGTGGAACTGACTTTTGACACAATAATACCAACTCAATATATGTTCCAAGACAGAGTAAATGAGAGGGGTAAGTCGTCATGGACACAATCACATAGAGATTACCACAAGGTAGCACTGTGGATTTCAGACTCCACTGAGTATTGAGCAATGCTATATCATAGGGCACATATTTCACTGATAGCACATACTCGATAAAGCATTATGTGTGGCCTCTCCAGAGGACTGGTCTAAATGGGATCACTTTGCAGATGTATGATGATGCTGGTGAAAGGGGAGCGCAATGGGCCAATTTGTTTGCTTTTCAGTACAAGCCAAGTATGAGGTAACTGATCAGGTGAGATCAACAGCATTAACAAGATGATGTTGTAGTATATCTACTTGATAAAATCAAAAATACTTGCTTTTAATGGCTAGCACACCTTCCCCCTGACCAATGCAATAGGAGAAAAGAGCCAGAGTTGCTCCGCAGGCTCTGCCAGATGCCCACCGCAATTGCAATTGGATGGGTTAAATGCAGAGGGCGAATTTTGTTGTATGTACTTTATCTATATATTCTATGTATGTATTATATGCATTATAGATTCACAACTATATCCTACCACAGCCTGAATCTGTGGCAGCATGCAAAACATCATTCAAAGGAAATAATTGCCAATAAAACAAAAAGGATAAAAAACCCACAGTGGAAAGAACAGAAAATATTTACATATTCATTAGATAAGTCCAAATAAGAATACAACCACATAGAACAGCATAAGCACACATTCTTCATAACAGACCAGATACCGATACCTGCAGAAAAGCGTGTCTAAGTATCATTCAGCAAGACACTCTTCCCCTAACTGATCTGCCCTCAGATAGACTGGTGGTAGGTCCAGGGTCTTTCCATGCCTGTTACCCAGTGACCACTGAGATAGGCTCCAGCTCCCCCGCGACCCTACTCAGGATATGTGGCTAGACAGCGTTGGACTTTCCCTACAACTTTGCAGCGCCAATGGCTCCTCAATGTCACCATTTTTAACAAATTCCAAAAGCATCCATCCATCCATTGTCAACCGCTTATCCGAAGTTGGGTCGCAGGGGAACTGGAGCCCATCTCAGTTCTCACAGGGTGAAAGGTTGGCACACAACTTGAAAAGGTCGCCAGTCCATCACAGGGCAGGGCAATTAGGGGAATAGTGTCTTGCTCAAGGACACTTCGACACACTTTTCTGCAGGTGTGGCGATCAAACTTACGACCTCCCGATCGCCAGACAACCCCTCAACCCAATGAGCCATGCCCCTCCCTCCAAAAACTTCTCCCAGATATCATAAAACTTAGAAGCTTTCTTCCTGACTATAAATGTTTCTCAAGAGCCAAACTGATGTTGAGTTTTTCAACCAGTGGCCAAGATGGGCCATTGATATTTTTACCCCAACAGAGGTCAATTGTGCATCTGCCCTCTAATACACATTGGTTAACCATTTTTCTTTCCATAAAAGATGAAGAACAATCTTCTGTAAAATGTTTGGAATACAGTTTAGAACTGAGAGGTATTGGAGAATACCTGCCTAATTTGATAATTTGAGAGATAGCAGATCATCAACCTCTGGACTATTTGAGTCTCCTCACATACTCACAAGCAGTGCTTAAAGTACTATAAAGTACTTTTGTGAATATTCCACTTGGGAATATTAAGACAAAAGTCATTTAATATCAATGGGGACATACGTTCCCATTATCCAATGATGGCAAAACGGTAAATGGACTTGTTCTCACATAGCACTTTTTAATATGTTAATCTGTCGTCCATCGATGGCTTATGTTTGTGCCTTTGAACATACACCATTATAAAGTCTTACATCCACTCTTGTTTCTTACTGTCAGAGTTGTCTTTGAGGTTTTTCGTCATTAAATTATATAATACAGAAACCCACCATTTACTGAATTTATTCTTTCAAGATGATCTTCAGTGTGGACGTTGGAGGTTGTCACTGCACTGAATTATTTAAATATACCCAAATAAAACTTCTTAGCTGTGCCTCAGGGGGTAAAGTCTGTGCCTGAAAGGCAGGCATTGTGTGAGTCTATCTTGAGTTATTATTCACTATTATTCACTTTAGCTGGACGGGAGGTAATCAGTAAAAATAGATCATCAAAAATGAGTGACTGTCATCATATGGGTCATAGACATTAATCAAATTAACTTTTTTCACTCAACAGTGCCCTGTACCACCAAATATCTACTAGCTGCAATCAGAAATAATATCATTCCCTTTGAATGGCAGAGTTGTGAATCAATATCATCACTCCAAACAAGACGCCAGTACCTGGCCGGGCCATTTCCCCCAAAACCTTTAGTGTAAGTCGTCCGTAACTAAACGAGTATATTGTATATTAAAACCAAACAAACAAACAGGTTAATCAGGTGCACACTAGTGGGTAAAGAATATGTCTCACAGACAACTCACCCGAGCGGAGAGACATCCTGGCTGAGTTTTAGTGTTGAGCCGCTGCAGTAGAAGTTATAACAACCAGGAAATCAGCGATCGGTAGCAACAACCTGACGGACACGGAAGTGGCGCATTGTGAAAGTACCACTATTCACCATCAGCCGAGACGACAGGAGTGCACTCATCACTCTCGATAAGATTCTAAACATTGTGAGAGCTGCGCAAAACGAGAGACGGAGATTTATTAAGTGTTGAAGACTCCCTTTTCATTTCTCCCGCGATAAACACAACACGGCTGTTTTGTCCAGGAAAAGTGACGACATCATCCCGCTAGGGTTTATGGGTAATGTAGTCAAGTAAATATAGGAGGTGAACTCAACAAGCATGCAAACATGGTCGAGATCGCCGTGAATTATTACCGTTCAAATATGCCGATTGTTCCGCGGGTGAGTGGCCATCACAACATCGTCATTCGTCCAAACGACAGTTTTGTTAAACGAGGCAGACTATCATGAGAAAGTGGATGCTACTTGGCGACATAAATACTTATATGAACCCCAGAAATGAGGTCCAGGTCGTGGTTACGAGAAAATAGGTGAGGGATTGTCAGAAGCTGTTAGAAAAAGAAAATGCTATTGACATAATTGTATACCATTGAATATACCCAGGGAGGCTATTTTGTTGAGTGACTCTTAAACACCACATCAGCTTTGGAAACTTGCTTATTGTGTCTGCCAAGTGGTATGTGTTTGGTCACATGAGTGTGTGTGTGTGTGTGAGTGTGTGAGTGTGTGAGTGTGTGTGTGTGTGTGTGTGTGTGTGTGTGTGTGTGTGTGTGTGTGTGTGTGTGTGTGTGTGTGTGTGTGTGTGTGTGTGTGTGTGTGTGTGTGTGTGTGTGTGTGTGTGTGTGTG
>OMLC01096094.1:0-26144 GCA_900302585.1 Regalecus glesne | reverse complement strand
CATCACACACCTCGCACTTCCCCCTGGATAATTTGGCCGTGTGATGTGTTCTCTATGCGAGCGTGTGGGATTTTCTCTGTTTTCCTGGTTTCTCTGAGCGTGTCTTTTACACTTCTTTTACAGTGGTGGCGGCTGCCTCAACACGCCCCAGTTCCTGCCCCTCGGGGCTAATTCCATGGCATCGGTTTGTACTGGAGGACAGAGGATTGGCTTTCATCCGCCCCACTGCAGCCCTGAGCAGCAGCCTCTGTGATCTCCCGCCTGTGTGGCATTTAACCCCTCTGTCACTGGAGCCTTGCTTTCTTCACCTGTGTGGCGTTTAACCCCGTGTCTGCACAGGCCACCGGGAGCTTCGCCGGCATGTCACCGACCAGACTCCACTCAGCTGTGTGTGGGAGACTCAGGTTGGGGAGATGTAATGCTACCCAGACATTGAAACAAGGGGTACTGACGCTGTGATGGTTAAATACAATCTAATCATACTTTTACTTGCTCATGTCAATACGCCCTCTATAACAATACCTCTTAAACAGATGCACTGTATGATGCCATCTGATATCTTTTATACCACCTTCGTTGAAATCCATATTTCTTTGAATAGAGAGATCACTGAATCTAAGTCTGGAGAGAGATATTCATAGAGGACACACTTGATATGGTAGGTTCGTTTTTACGTGTCGCAATTAGCCCCTGTATCGTGTGTGCGGGACATGATCTTAGATGGAGCTTGGGGGGGGATTAAGGTTGGATGACCTTCATGAGGCCCCACGATGGGCTCGAACCCACAACATCTAGCTTATCATTTCCCAAAGCAGGTGCTCTACTACCGAGCTACTACAGTCCCACATCTTGATGCATGCTCAATAATCCAGCTATGGAAATCAGAAAAAAGAGGTGAACCAGACTGAAGAAGTCAGCCGGTGAGTGACGAAACGTTTCCAAATAAACTTCGGATCCAGTTGAACTGATTCCCCTCTTTTTTGTCACAGAGGAAATACTTAACACCCATACATCCAATCATCAATCACTCATCCAGTCAGGTCAGGTCACGGAATCATGCTGGAGCCTATCCCAGAGCTCCCTGGGTAAAAGGCAGGGAAACACCCTGGACAGGTCTCCATCATATCTCAGGGCTTGAGCAGTTAGGGGTTGCAAGAATCTGACAAGCCAGCTTGTGTCCTTAGGAAGACCTGAGGACACAAGACATTGCAAGGCAGTATCTTGTTCGAGGATATTTTGACACACTTTCTGCAGAAGCCGGAGATCAAACCACCAATCTTCTATTCACTAGATGAGCGCTCTATCTCCTGAGCTCTACTGCTGCTATATACCCTGAAGCAGGTGTATATAAAATACTTAACATGTGACTTCATCCCTGGAAGGAATTGGATTTGGGGAGGGGGAGAAGGAGGATGAGATGGTTGCTCAGTGAGATACTTGGACAATATTTTAGAGGCAAATGCTTTAATACATTACTCCTGGAATATTGTGCAACCTCCAATTGTCTCAGTGAGCCGCCATCTCCTCTTTTCTCCTTCCCTGGAATGTAAAATCCTATATCACAAATGAAATATTTACTTGTTCAGTTCTTCACTTCACTATGAAAATCGGCCATTTCCAACACTGTCTGCACAGAATTCCACCCAAACTAAACGCTACGCCTGCTGGTTTAGCAAATAAACCCAGTGTAAGCCAGAGATGGGGAGAAAAGTCTGTAATTTCAGCTGGTTTTGTGTTTGATTGGTATCAAAAAGCATCACATGACCCAAGACCGCTCCAGAGATGTTTTCGGTGCTCTGTACACAAACAGGGACAACATTCATCTCGAATAGCTTGAAGAGTTTGGTCTCTCTTACCTATGCAGCTTCCCTTTGCATCCGGGCTGAAGCCCGCTGAGCATTGAGGTTTAGGGTCGCACATGAAGGAACCCTCAGTGTTCACACACACAAAGCTAGGTCCGCAGTTGTTAGTCCCCTGCGTGCACTCATTGATATCTGTGGAGGGAGAGAGATGAAGACAGATTTAGTGAGTCACTGAAAAGCAAAACATAAGGACATGTTGAGCTCAGGTACTGGTCAACGTTCTGTGGGAAGACGCCTCAGACACAATAGGTGTAATTCCTCCTCTCGTCACTGGATGGCACTGTGGCAAAATGATTGGACTGTCCAGTTCACCGAAAGGACTGCTCATCGACTGTAAAACCGTCCAGGCCAATTTTCCTGTGATTAATCAATAGCACTACATCTATATTCCAGCATAAAGGCCAGTGTTAGATATCTGTCCCTCCCCAGTCTCTCCCATTATAATATATTATAAGGGAACTGACAACCCTCAGCCAGATGGATATTATTATTCTTGTTGCTATTATTGTTATTATTAGTATTATTATTGTTGTTAGTAATAATAATGATACTCAACAATAATAATAATTTATTTTATAGGGAGAGCGATTAACAATATCAATGAACATCCATCCACCCACCCATCCATCGCCGACCCCTTATCCAAAATCGGGTCACAGGGGAACTGGAGCCTATCTCAGTCCTCATTGGGTGAAAGGCAGAGACACACCCTGTATAGGTCAAGAATCTATCACAGGGCGGAGCAGTTAGGGGAACAGCGTCTCGCTCAAGGACATCTCGACAAATTTCTCTGCCGGTGTGGGGATCGAACATGCAACCTTCTGATCACCAGATGACCGCTCTACCCACCGAGCCATGCCGCCCCCCTTATTAATGAACATTGAGAATGTAAATATGCCAAGTTTGGCCATCAGGCTCGTTATCATCTGTTGTCCCTTGCAGATAATGGTTCAGTGTCTTGCTGAAGGACATCTCGACACGCTTTCTGGAGGAACCAGGGATTGAACCACCGGTGGTAAATGGATGTGTCTTTATATGGTGCTTTTCTAATCTAGCAACTCCTCAAAAGCCCTTCACATCATGTGCCTCACATTTACCAAGCATGGGTAATTAAAGCCAGAGGCCCTTTTCCTGATGCATTGCAGTGGAATCCAACCTGCAAAGACTAATTTGGAGGCATGCGCTGTACCCCTGAGCCACCATGGCCACCGATCTTCTGATTACTAGACGACAGCCCGGCCTCCTGAGCTATGCTGTCCCCCAGATAAGTTAAGCTGACAGAAAAGCTGTTGTGAGTCTTTCTTACATCCTAGTGTATTATCGCCTGTCTAGTAGAGGACATCTCTATCTTGTCAAACCTCCTGCTGCATCTGCTGCTACATCACAACCAAACACCACAGAAAAATTCACACTTCCAAACTTGCTGGTGAGCCTGTGGTTCTGTGTATGTGGGTTTTCGTGTTTATGTCCATCCCTCCATCATCCACCATTATATCCAAGGTTGGGTTGCGGAGCCATGCTGGAGCCTAGCCCACCCCTCATTGAGTGAAAGATGGGGAAACACCATGTGCAGGTCGCCGCTCCATCTCAGGGCTAAAGCACTGAGGGGTCTCGTGTTTTCCTCAAAGACACTTGGACATGCTTTCTGAGAGGACCAGGAATTGAACCACCAGTCTTCCGATTACAAGCCCCATCTACCCAGCTATGCCGTCCCTTTTCATGTTTACATGTGTTACAGTGCTGCCACATGATGGTTTCCATTAGCACACACAGTAGATGAGTCTCCTGTTTTCGTGCTTGCCTCCATGACCACTGCAACTCCAGTAAATTGTCCTAATGCAGCTCTGCCAACCCTGCGGGTTCAGACCAGGTTGCTAAACAACAAATAGTTAATGAGTGTCCTGTTCCCTAACACAAGCTTGGCACATTCAGCTGGAGCCAGGGGAGCCCTGACAGTCCATGACAGATGAAGATGAAGAGAGAAGCCAGGGGGAAGGATAAATGTGTGAGATTGGCAACGACCTTACTCCCAGTCAAAGCAATGGGTATGTAATTGACTCCTGTCAAATCAGGGGAGGGGGGGCTCAAGGAGTCTGGAGAGGTCAGAGAGTTCATTCATCCACAGAAGGATTGAAAGATTCTCGGAGAGACTGACTGAGGGAGACAGTCCTGCTAAGAGCCATGGAGAGACCGTTTGGTTCATTGATCTTAGAAATGCTCTGTTGGAGAAGGGAAGGAATCCCTCTGCAGGGAATTGGTTTTGTTTGAGGGGAAACAAACATTGCTTCAGCCGCTGTGCAGGCCATCTGAAATGACTGTTGCACTTTATTGTTCAACATCCATCACTGATGGGGCCTCCGGTGGTGTAGGGGGGTAAGACACCTATGTTCAGTACATCTCTGTGTCATACAGACGGGGGTTTGAATCCCAGCTGCACCGTTTCCACCCACAGCCAGAGGTCCATAGTTAGTGGGTCATAATTGGCTAAGCCTCACATGGGTATAATAAGGGTTAGGTTGGATAAAGTATTCTGGGTTCACTAGTGTCCCCCTCTGGGTCATCCAGGCCTCTTGGTTAAGTGAAGGGAAAGTACTCTGCTTCATTCTCCTCTGACGGCCAAGCACTGTGCTTTCCCCACCAGACCATGATGTGTGGACTAGTGAGGGCTAGTGGTCATGTGACTTGGAGGAGACACATGCTACCACTTCCTCCTTCCTGTTGATGTTCTAGAGGGGTATCAGAGAGACTGACCCAGCAGTAGGACACTCAGAGAATTCGGCTGGGGGAAAAATGGGGATACAATTTTTTTTAAAGAAAGAAGAAAAAAAAGAAAGGACACCGGACAAGATTTGAGCCCAGGATTTTCTTGCTGTGAGGCAACAATAATACCCACTGTACCAGCCTTCTGACACAAGGACATCTAAATTCCACATACAGGAAGGACCTGGGACAGCCTGGTCCTCTCTGACTGAGTCTAATGCTCATTTTAGGGATTGTTCTTCCTCACTAGTGGTGCTGCTGCGTCACAAGGTCAACCTCTATGGAAACAGCAAGAGGAGCCGAGAGGCTTCCTACCAGGTCTCAGAGATGGGCTCCACCTAGATGAGCAGGCCAGCTTTTTTTAGTGGGAGCTAGAAATGTGCCAATACTATGACGATGGTTCTCTCTCTCAAGGGCAACATCTCCTGTTATGTTCCCTGGTCAACGTGTTTGGCTGTAAAATTACACTGGACACGGAGTCAAACATTCAAAAAAAGTCTCATAGGAAACACTGACTCAGCTTGATTGTGTGCCTGAACAATGTGCTTTCCTCAGATTGTGAGTTTTTAGTCATTCGAATGCTGTTATGGCTTTCATTAAGCCCTGTCATTGTGAGCGGGGCGTGTGTGCTTGGGTTCTGTCTATCTCAGATAACATGTGTTGTGCTTTTTACCTTCACAGACATCGTTGCTGATCTGGTATCCCAGAGGGCAGATGATTGGCCTCTGACACACGTAGCTCCCCGCGGTGTTTATGCAGCGCTCGTTCACCAGGCAGGCACGCGTGGACAAACACTCGTTGATGTCTGCGTGTAGGAGAAAAAGAGGGTGAGACAGACGAACGGCTCTGAGCATCCAGTCAGAGAGATGAAAGGTTAAGGAGGCGAGATAGATCGATTCAGAACACAGGAGAGAAGGAAAGGTAGAAGACAGCAATTATCAAGCTGAGCCCTGGCCTCTGGGTAGTGGGGAGAGAGACAAAGGCAGGCATCTTAAATCAGACAGGCTGTGCCCTCCACAAGGAGAAAGGATTAGGGGCATGGCCGCCAGGAGTTACACCAACACAATGAGCTGTTTTCCCAACACACTGCACTGGTCTCTGTCCCACAGCTTAAAAACACTAAGAAAAGACTGGAGAATAGAGCAATGAGGCCCGTTTTATGTGTCACCATCAGTCCCCACATTGTGGGAGTGGACACGGACTCAGATGAAGCTTGGGGGATTAAGGCCTGATACCCTGCAGAGGGATTGAACCTGCAACATCTTGCTACTCGATTCCCGAAGTGCATGCTCCACCACTGAGCTAGCGAGGCCCCCATTAAAGGCTGATAGGAGATAATGCTGAGTATATGCCCAGCTCTCTGGGAGGATATGGTTGAACCAAAACGGGATCCTGGTGAGACAGCTCAGGCAAAATTAAGGTCAGCAAACCATTTAAATGGTGAGAAACATAAGACAGCATTACTCTGGTCATCATTGGAGGAGAAAAAAGTGTTCTGCATATAAGGCATGCGATTGCCACACTAGAGTGAGATTGCCTTGAGAAGCACGAATAATCCTCTGACAGGGGTTTAGTCTATGAGACGGTATTCTTGTTGTTTTTTTCTGTCTCAGTTGGCATGTGCTATGGAGACCAAAGGGGATTAGGTCTATATCTCCTCGGCAGATCTCGAAGCCATGAAGAGAGAGAGAGACTAATCAGATGAGAGACATTCTTTCCAAGAATCTCTCCTCGACTGGAACCAATGTCCCCTGGCTTTACAGAAGGGAGAAAGGCTGGAACAATGGCTGGAACCAAGGCCTATTTTGCTGCTCTCTTTATTAAGCATCATTTTGCTACGCTACACTGAGACTAATGGGAAGAACAAGTATTTATACGTCGATATGTGTGTCCGTCCTTCACCTTGACAGGAGTGTCCATCAACCTGCAGAGAAAACCCCGGGAAACAGGAGCACTGTGGCTGTCCGCCCACCGGAGTGCACTGTTGCATGCAGGGGCTGTTTCCTGGAGGGAAATTGGTGGTCAGAAATAGTCAAACACACAACACAGCTTTATGCCAAACAAAGGTGCTCATGCGATGCAGGGGGAGAGGTCTCTGGCCCTGTGTGCGAAAGATAAATGTGATTTATGGTATCACTATTGGCTAATTTCCTGTTTCCAGGTTGACCCCTGACCCAGTCATATTATATTTCCCCACACTGTTGAAACCCCACCCTCGTGTTATGGGAACCAAACAAGAACAACACAATGTAGTCTGGCACGTTTTTATAGGATACAAAGACCTCATCAGATTAACTGAAAAGCACCGAGAACAGACAAACCTTTGATGGAACAGGGAAGCCAGCATGTGACATTTGCAACACAATTACATTCGAGGAACTGGCTGACTTTGAAAAATATGACATGTCAATCTGCGGGCGGCCAGCGCTGGCTTCAGCTCGGGGGATAATTGGCTACCCACTAGATGTGTGTTACAGTATCTGATTGAGAAATAAGGATGAATGAAAGTGTTATGTTGGTCTACCGGGTCTAGAGTTTCCCCTTTCCCCCCACATAAAGCCAGATGTGCCTAACCTTCACAGGGGTTGAGTGAGACAGGGGGAGGAGGGTAGGCGGTGGGCCTCGCTGCTGCTCTGTCATCCTCTTTCAGGCTGTTCTCCTCATCCACAGCCTCTGCCAAAAAACACATGAGTAAACTCATCACAGGAGAGGCTAATTACACTGCACAGATTCCACCCCCCACCACCCATCCCCACCCCCATCGCGGTCAGTCTTCGTTAGTGGTTCAGACCTTATGCAGTGCCTACGTTTCCATTCCGCGATATGAGGACTAAGGCAGCCACAGATGAAAATTACGATGGGGGTAAAGGTGGGACAGGAAAAAACATTGCCTACAGACAAACATTTGGTTTTATTAGTCAGCCTCATCCCTCACTGTAATTTACAGAGAAGAGCTCTGACATTAGTATCCTGTTGAGACAGGCTCACGTAGGTGAAAGCCACTGTTGATTAAGGTTTGGTAGACTGAAAGAGCATCATATGGTACGACCTCAAGAAAAACCCCAAAACTTCCCACCGAGAATGTGTCTGCCACCAACCAGACACACAGTATCCTGCTTAAGTTAAGGATGACATTTGATACCGAGCAACGTATTTTTTTGCTTCACTTTAAGGGGCTTTTGAATGCAGTTAATTGGCGGGATGGAGAGAACATCTCAGTCGGTCCAGAAAATGATTGTTAGTTTTTGATTAGGATAACTATTATTAGACTTGTATCAGGACTGTCAGACAGGAAGAAACTGTCTCACCAACCAGGAAAATAACACCCTGCAAATGTATTGATAAATAAAGACAAACGGGGCTTTCCTGTCTGGAACGCCAGGAAACGTAAATCATGTTAGACTGATCAAACGGCTGAGAGAGGTGCTACCCCTGGCACGAAGAAAAAGAAGAAGAAGAAGAAGCAGCTTTATATATATTTGTCATTGTGCAAATTGTGTTCTTTGTATTTAATACAGAGCTCCGTATAGAAGCAGTGAGCAGCTGGAGTGTACATTACAAACTGCACATAAAGACTGTTGAGTATATTGCTACTTTGACTGTTCATGTGGCCTCCAGCACTGAAAGACTGGTATCATAACAATCTATCAGCACAATCAAAGTGACTGTGTAACAGAGACATGTTGGTGGCCTTGGCTGTACCTGGTTTACAAGTGATGGCGTCCTCTTGCAGCATGAACCCAGGGAAGCACTCACACCTGAAAGATCCCGGTGTGTTGATACACCTGTGGTGGCAGAGATCCTCATAGACGTCGCACTCATCCACGTCTTCTACCTGAAAAGGTCCGTCAACAGCGTTCTCCCTATCCTGCTCCTGATCGATGGAGAAGGCCTCGTTTGGGAACGGGCTGTCGGACACTAAAAGAGGTATGCAGTTGAGAGTATTGTTATGGTCAATATCATACAGTAACATTTTTGATGATTTGATAAGTATGCATCATTTACACATTAATTGTATCATTTTACATACAGGAAATAACTTTTTTCAGCGCTGATAAGAAATCTCATAGGTCATATAGGAATTTTGTAACACTGTATAGATGTGATATATAAGCATGTTATACAGATGTTATAAGGTACATGGAGGGGTATATATAATAATTTACCTTCTTTCAGTGCTATCTTATTGGGTCGGATTTTGGATAGTGTGATATCATGATACATTTTGTCATCTAACTCTGATTTTGCTTTCCACTTTGCTGCTGTAACACCGCAAATTTCCATCTGTGGAAGGGATTTCTTATCAGCTATTTTTTTGTAAAAGTATGTCTATAACATAACGAGTATTGATAGAAAGACACTTTTGGTTTAATAGTATACTTTACCTGACAGCTCACTTAATGAGGATTCATTGACTCGACATTAGTCCCAAATGGTAAAACGAAAGTGATATGAACCGGTACTTTCATCGATAACAATAAGAAACTGTTCGATAGAATGATCGATAGTTTCATTTAACCGTGTTAAACGCAAACTATCACTTTAGCGCGGAATGATTACATCGATCCCTATCTGGCCATGATCAGCCTATCATATTCCTTGATATTGAGGGTTGATATGAATGACACGGAAACAGCCAATCAATTGACAGATAAATTGCTGTTGATGCCTTAATAGGTGACAGAAGTGTGGTTCTGTTACGTCAGCAACATGCGACACAATACAGGAAAATATGGCGTGAGAAACTAGCAAGCGCAGACAATGATAAAAAAGGCATGTCGACTCGCCAGTATCACATTTTATGTCATTTTGATTCGTTCATCTATCCATCCATCGTCAACTGCTCATCTGAAGTTTGGGTGCGGAGTCATACTGGACCCTATCCCAATGCTCATCAAGCGGAAGATGGAGAAACACCCTGCCATCACAGGTCAGGTGTGTTTATTTTATTTCATTTCAGTTTACCAGATCTACCTGATATCAGCAACACCGCGGTGGCTAAACTCAGGGTAATATTCAAGATCCGAGAACTTTATTGCCATCCTACAAGCACAACCAAGTTGCATTTGTATCAGCCTAAAATGGTCCATAGAGAATAAAAAGCCTAGATGAGATATGAAGTATAAAATACAATGAATAAAGTATAGAGGTCACATGATAAATACTAAATATAAGAGATACAAATAATGCAATTATATGAATAAGGGTTTATGGGTGCGGTGGACTGGGAGTGGCTTAAAGTAATATGAGAGTAATTATTGCAAATGTTGCACATGAATAACGATAAGATAATGTGGATACATTTAACATTCTATTCACCTGTTCATCAAAAATAGTTCATTTAAATTGATAAACGATCACCGATATCACCCGAGATGAAACATTTTATCGTGATATGTTCTTTAGCTGTAGCATCATCCAGCCCTATTATGAAACTTCAGTTACGATGGGTATTCGCGGCCTATTCTCTTATTAATTCTGAGCTCCAAACAAATCGGTGCAACAATTCAGAGAGCACGGAGCTGATTACGAGAGCAGAATTTAAACGAACCTTTGAAACGTAATGCGCTGCGGAGCAAGCACCAGATCCTTTAGAATTAGACCGGGTGAGCTGGGTTATTATACCTTGCTCTGGCAGGCCAACGGAGGTGAACCGTTTCTCATCAGAACTGGCAGAGCTCACCACAATGAATCTTTTTAGTGGTCAGGGTAAAGTAGTCAGATTCTCTTTTGTGGCAAAAAAGTGTTTTCTTTTCCTAGCAGCGTAGCAGTATTCATTACATTGTCCTGGCTTTGGAAGTGTGGTGGTGCGTATAGAGTCTGGACAAGACAGCCATGTGCATAATGCATTCAGTGCAATGATATAATTGGTTTGTGTGTGTGAGAAGGTTTTCTTTGACTATCCTCGTGGGGACCAAATTGCTCCATGAGGATAGTGTCACAATTACTCCTTATGTTGTGGGGGTGGACACGGACTTAGATGGATCTTGGGGGATTAAGGCCTGATTGAAGAAGCTTTATTCATTTGTCATTGTACATACATACAATGACATGTGTTCTCTGCATTTAACCCATCCTATTGTAAGGGAGTAGTGTGTAGCTATAGTGCCTAGGCACTAACACCAGTTCTTTTTCCTATTGCCTTGCTCAGGGGCACCGGCAGGAGCATTAACCCTAACATGTATGTGGACACGGGGAGAATATTTAAACTCCACACAGAAAGGATCTGGGACAGGAATCGTGCTCAGGACCTTCTTGCTGTGAGGAAATAGTGCTAACCGCTGCGCCACCCTTCCTAACCCCCCCCAAACAAAGGCACAACGCGTTGCATGCCACGAGAATAGTGATTAAAATGGAACAAAACTAACCTACGGAGACACTTGTTTTGGTCCCCATGAGGACAAGGGTTGTTTTCTGGGCTGTGATTACAATTGGTCTAGAATCAACGTTATGCATTAGAGTTGGGACTTGAATCAGAGTCAAGGTTAGAGGTTAGGGTGAGGTCTGAATTTGGCTTTATTCCCATGGGTGTTTTGTGATTGACTTACAGTAAAGGTACAAGTAATGGTCGGCTTTCGGGGTATTTTCAGTTGGTGTCACATGTCACTATTGGGTTTGGGGTTAGGAAAATAGGATTTTTCACTCCGACATAATTAAACACGGATATATAAATAATAACCACATGTGTGGAACGTGTGAGCACCTTTCTTAGGTGGTGGAGTGGGGTCTAGAGAGGGCCTCTCTTTGACGATGTTCCAGCCACCTCCGTCCCCTCGCTCCTCCTCCTGACCATCCTTCCCATTGCAACAGGTGAGGAAGACGTGTCTGCAGTGGTAGCCCAGGACCTGATGAGCTTCACATCGATGTCCTTCATTACGAAACTGCAGCCCCAGAGAGCAGCAGTCACAGCATTCCTGTAGGGTAGACCGCAACACAGCCACTCCAAATGAACCCGATGGTTTGGGTTCTTGTTGTGCAGTAAACGGATTGATATTATGATAAAATCCGGGGGTCGTATATCCCAGTCCAGCATTTATGGAATATCACTCTGTACAACGTCCATGCAGGACATGCACTTCTGTAGGGTAGAGAGTGTCATCCAGTGACTCTTACTGTATCCACATGTTTCTATGTGTGTGAACGTGACGCCATCTGAGACGGCAACTTGCGATTTAAGGCAGAACAAACTTGACTAATTTAGATTCTTTACAGTTGTTTTGAGCTTGATTTCAGAGTTGGCGTATCTGCGTCCAACCACAGCATCATTGTTCCTCTTCACCAGCTACAGCTGAGGTTACAGTGGACGCGCGGCGTGGTTCTGAGGCGGTGTAGCATCACTAAAGCTACTGCAGCTCTGCAGAGAGGTGGTGAAAACCGATGTTTAATGGCTCTGCTCTAGCTGTGGGTCCATAATGGCCACGTGCCGCTCTGGTGCCTGTCTCTGCATCGGTGAGCGTCTTCCTAAACTCGTCAGAACCGAAAGACCGGCTTGCTAAAGTTTGCTCCAACACGCAGCAATTACCCAGTCATTGGGATTTGACGGAAACGGACCACCATAGCAGACCACACACCAGAGGCAATTACTGCTCTGGTCGAATTGAATATCCATTGATGTTTCCAAAATACCAGGAAGTCCGCTCAAATGATACAGTGAGCCTGGTGAGCTAACGGTTTCAGAGACCTTCCAGTGCTGCTGGGTTTTCCCCAAGTTGGCAAAACATGTAAAACCGAATGCCTTAAAATGTATTTGACCCTGAAGCAATTGGACTAAATTAGAAAAGTCACAGGGGGATCTGTACCGCAGCTGCTATCATCACTTGTCTTATTGGTTTTGCACATGAAAGACCCAGCAGAAGCAGAAGCTACCTTCATTTGTCATTGTACGTGCATACAATGAGATGTGTTCTCTGTATTCAAGCCACCCTGTTGCCTTGCTCAGGGGCACAGGCAGGAGTATTAACCCTAACATGCATATCTTTAGGATGGTGGGAGGAAACCGGAGCACCCGGAAGAAGCCCACACAGACACATGGGAGAACATGCAAACTCCACACAGAGAGGACCTGGGCCCGGATTAGAACCCGGGACCTTCTTGTTCTGAGGCAACAGTGCTGACCACTGTGTCACCCAAAACAAATGTCTGCCTTTTGTATGCAAAACGCAGGCAACAAAGCATCTCCTGAGCGACGAGGGCCACTGAAGCTGTGGTTGCCTTCTTAATGACTACAGCTGGCCACAACCTATTGAACTGTGAGTTTCTCATCTAAAGCGAGTCTCGGGTTCGATAGGAACTCGGCTCTGAAGTGTGAGTTTGACCTTTATGGAGCCGGCCCACCCAGAATCTGTCTGGCCCATGTTGGGGCACCCACTCTCAACAAGTACTAGCCTTATAGGAATCTGCTCCACATCTGCTGCTGGCGTCCTCTTCACACACGTCTCCCTCTTTCGCGGCGTTGATGCCGGCCAAACACCGCCTCTCCCCGAGGAAGCCCAGACAGCACTGTCTCTGGGCAGCCCTGGCAGGAGGAAAGTACACAGAAGACAAGATTTTTCTCAAAGTGCTCTGATGGTGACCGGGGCCGTGCGGCGGAGCAACTGGTAGAGCTGAGGAACACGATGAATCGTGATGTCGAGCTCCCCTGGAAATCTAATAATCTAATAAGGAGCGGTCCAGAAAGAAGCTCGTACTTTAGAAAGAGCTTAAAAATCACACGGATGGATGCGAGAAGCCCACGTGAGGCTTTATGTCTTAAATCATCCCCGAGGCCACGCTGCGTGGGGCTGAACTCAGTCGTTCACCCCTAAGCTCCGAGGGCCGCTCACGCTTCCAGCGGTCCCGGTAGTGCCTGGCCTCGAGCGGGCCTCGTTATGTCCAACAGTACTGTAATTCATGTTGCGATATCGACATGACTCCAGAATGGTGTTTCAGGGGCCCGGGGTCAGACAAACTAACAAAGTCTCCTCGTACAGCCCGTGTGCTGTGTCTACCCTGTCCTCAGACTGGACGTGGCAGAAACATGAAGCGGTTGTGTCTCTGCCAGCCCCTCCGCACATGACTCGTCCAATTAAAGATGACTCACAGTGTGCTTAATTTGATTACAGGCATTAGACCAGAGGACGGGGACGGGCATGCATCGACGGCCTCACCGACACACCGCTCGCCGATCCTTCCTCTGGAGCTCCATGTCGTCACAGTGACCATTCGCCGTGGCCCATTTCTCCCCCGCCTTGCAGCAGACCCTCGCCACCTCCTTCACCGACGCTGTGGAGAGAAACGGCAGCATCCAGGTTGAGACGAGACTAAGCCAGCTCAGTGCAGTGAGTGTTTAAGTGGAACCACATGCAGTCGTGTTTAGGCAAATTCTAGCGGCGCACCACAGATAATAACACTCAAAACGGCGCGGCGGGTTCCCATCGCCGGGCTTTCGCAAAGCAGGCGCGAATATTGAAATACAAGACCCGACAGCTACATCAGCGCTGCGGATTACACCGTGCTTAAAGTGTAACTGAATCGCATCTCGGCGACGCTTCCAGCCGCCTAGAAAGTGATTTCGCCTGCCGGATGTTTATATTGACCGGGCACGCCATAGCACGGGGGAGCAAATGGGTCTCTTGCGTTCTTTCTTTTCGAGCGTCCTTGCCCATCTTTTCGGATTCGGCATCAAAGAGAACGATGAAAGCCAAGTCTCTGCAAACTGTTCCTCTGAGTAAACATCAGCCATATTCGGCCAATCAGAGCTGGAGCAGAGGAAAGAGTCGCGCTTAATAGCTTCACTCTGAATAAGTCCCAGGAGCGGATGGTGAGAAAGAACCCCCCCCAAAAAAATAAAAAATAAAACAACAACAACCAAACAACCAAAAACCAACCAAAAAACAAAACTTAATTTGATCCATCCATTTTCCAATCCTGGAGGGTCACGGGGGAGCTGGAGCCTATCCCAGTCCTCATTGGGTGAAAGGCAGAGATCCAGCCTGGACAGGTTGCCAGTCCATCACCAGACACAGTGGTTAGGTGAACAGTGTCTTGACACGCTTCTCCGCAGGTACTGAGATTGAATCTTCAGCCTTCCAGTCCTCAGACGACCGCTCTACCCGCCACACCATCTGATTTACAGTCAGATATAGGTGGCTGACGTGGTTCCTCGCATGACTCGGACAACAGATTGCAGATCAATTTGGTGCATTCCAGGTTTGATTTGCGGCTCCTGTGCAGAAGGACTGTCAAAAAAAGACATATCTCATGACCATCATTGCTCTCCCAGTCTGTCACACTGTATGCACAATATATAACGAATGCGCGCGGACACGAGGCCTAACGCAATTTCTCTGCTCCGGGGCTGTGCCGCGGTGCACGGCGTGTGAGACTCCCGTCTGATTCCCTAATTCGGCGGCACTAATGCTACGTGCGGAGCCGCTGAACAGAACGGCGTGACTAAAATGTACAGCGAGGAGCATCGCTCACTGGCAAATAAAAAACATAGCTGGGTCAGGCCATTCCTCAGCCTGCCCAGCATGCCCCTCAGCCCGCCGACGGGGGGAAGAGTAAGATTTGTAATGCTGTGAAAGGTTTGACGTGCCTGTCAAGGCATGGCCTGATTGAAGGTGGGACCTCGGCGTAGCGCAGTGCAGCCGGAGGTTGTGGAGAGTAAATACACGGAGACCTCGGTCATGGCCGAAGTTCGACAGACGTATCAAAATCTCCATCGGAGAACCAAGTCTCTGGCGTGGCCGAAATGTTCCGACCCTCCCATGGACTTCCTCAAGTGCCCTGAATGGCTTTGTGTTTGCCATCAGGGGCCCCTCCCTGACATACCTGCTGCGAGTGACACCGGAGCAGAGCCCCGTGCATAATTTATGGGCTTGGAAAGCTGGAGATTTGAAAGCTTTTGAGACGCAATGAATCTTTGATGCATAAATAACTGTTCCAGTTCCGCATGTCAGCAGGGCTCTTTGAACGTGAGCGAATGCGGTCGCATTAGAGACGGAGAGTGTCATGTTTCATCTTCCCTCTTCTGCTCCCTGCTCATTTTGTCAAGGTGGGAGCAGCTCACTCCTCACAAGGGCACACAAGTACGCTTGACCCGGACGGAGGGATGGACACACAGTTGGAATGGTATAGCATGAGAGCTCCATTCTTACATGTCTCAATAGATGGATCGTCTTGTTTGCCCCATGAGCAATGCCGCTGGAATCTGTTCTCGGCATCTAAGCCATCCTATTGTAGAGGAGCAGTGAGCTGCTGCAGTGCTCGGGGAGCAGTCAGGGAGTTCAGCGTCTTGCTCAAGGACACCCTGACATGCTATCTGCACGGGCCGGGGATTGAACCGCCAATCTGTGATTGTTAGATTACCGCCCTACCCCCTGAACCACGCAGGCCATACGGTTAGACTACATTCCGGAATCATTTCCAAATGCAGAGTTCTGCAGCCAGAATGACCATCAAGACACCAACTGTACACCGAGACGATAACAAGCTGCCGTCGCTAAACAATATTTGGGCCCGCCTGGTCCATTCCCTCCCCATCTCCATCCAGAGCGGTGAACTCATTCCACTCAGTGGCGCAAGAATTAGCTGAGTTAACTTATTACGCGTGCGAGAGGGGGATCGGAGTAGGGCCCCCGATAGACGCCTGAGAAGCATCTCTCCGCTCCTGGCCTGTCATTACATCAGTCTGTCAGAGCAGCTCCGACACCGGGCGTGTCGCTCAGCTCCCCATCCAGAGCCAATGATGTCACGCTCCCTGAGAGGGCCGAGCAGGACCCCTAACGAAGGGCAACTTTCCACACGTCCGCCTGCTGTCATAAAGCGGCGGGCCGCCACTGATCAAGCCTTGTGCGTTCTTCTCCTGGTAGGCGACGGTGGTGATTTACAGTACAGCAGGCTGGAGCGGCGTGAATAACGGTGCATGTCAGGGGTCACCTGACAGACTGACTCTGAGAACCAGCGTGGCGGCACGTGTCTGGTGACTGATGGCCACAGTTTGAGAACACGTGTGCACACGTGGACACGTGTGGCGGGATGCATGCGCCGCAATGCGTCTCACACCTTAGACATCGGTGGTTAGACTGGTCCTCGTGTCTGCGCGTCGTGGCCGTGTCCCGGTGGACGTGTTCTGGGTGCAGCTGGCTCTGATGTAATAAGCGGTGGTCCTCTCCATGACTTCAGTTCAGGCCTGGCTGAGGCAGCTGGAAGGCACTGATCGCACTGACAGCTTCTCTCTGAACCTGCCTGAGGTTGAACATGAACAGATGGACATGTGCGATCCATCTCTACGACCGAGGTCGGCGTCGGATGAGAAATTCACCGATTTTCAACCTTTATCTCAGCCGACGGAGAAGCTGGAGGCCTTAGTTAACTGTCATTGTCCGTACTTCTTCTTTCAGCCGGTACCCCGTTTTTCAGGGGTCACCACAGCAGAACCTATAGTCTTCACCAGTACCCTGCGAGGGCACAGTGTCAACGGCGGCCATTGATACCCTGGGCCTGGACTAATCTGCTATGAACTTGTTAATCCATATATTGGTTTGGCTAAATTTGACCTCAGATGCCCCTCCTGACACAACCCCTGACCCTGCGTACAGGGGCACAGGTGAAGCGCTGGATGCCACCCCAGCATTCATGGACTTGTGACTCGCCTGTCGCCACATTTGTCCTGCGGCGGTGCATTCTGGCCCGTGTAGGTGCTGGGGGAAAGCCTCTGAGCAGGACAACAACAGCCTCTCGCCTCAGTCGAGGCCATTACTCCACAGTGCCGGTTGCACAAACACAGAGCCGCCGGGGAAATTTCCCTTGACGTTAAATGGGGGAGTCCTGCGGGCTGGCCCCGGTCTTTGATGGCTTCACACAGAAACCTCCGATCCACTTCCATCTGCCTGTGGTTATACAACCGGCCTGAAAAGCCAAAACACACAGTGGCACCACATTGCCCAAATCGAGGCTTACTGACTGGAGGTCTCGCTGGTGTCTAACAGGTGGCGTCTGCTGAGGACACCGCGACTTTGCAGCTTTCACACACACGAACACACACACGGGCCTCATTATTTCTCCAAGTTGTGCACATGCCGACCCCGCTCAATCAGAATGAGGAGCGCGCCCGCATTGCTGTTTATATATACTCCACTACACACCCTTGACTAAATACTCTCCACGTCCCTGTAATTTGAGTGTGCGCCCATTTCCTGTTGCTCTATTATGTCTAATATATTCCGAGCTGAGAGCATAAGCCAGCGCACAGGAAACTCTCTAATTCCTCGCCCGGGCAAAGCTGCTCTCCAAGTCCCGACTCTGGACTTGCTGGAGAAACGTTACAAGTCCCCAGAAGCTGCATTCCTGACCTGCATGTTGGTTTTCCAAGATGCAGTTTCAGATGACCCATAAGGAGCCATTTTGTTTTCCTACACTACCACTGACCTTGGCTAAGCGCTGAGGGTTCCTCAGGTGGTTTACACGTCTCATGTTCGAGGAGACCGCGGAGCTGATTCCTTATCCCTGTGTCTGCAGGCAGCCGTGTGTCCCCGCGCAGGCTCGATGGCACCGAGTTCTGCCATCATGCAGAACTCGGCAGAGGAGATGCGTCCTGCAGCAGCAGCAGCAGCAGTCCTGCTGTTAGTCCCCAGACCTGATCTACTCCTGGGTCATGTCTGTGCATCTGGAGGTGAGGGTTTCTTATTCAAACTCAGGAGCAAGTTGTGAGTCAGCTGCTGGGCTTGGCTTAGAGGGTTCTGTAGAACCGAGATACTCAGATCAGCTAGAAGGTGCCGGAGATGAGCAGGAATGAGCCCCTCTGCACACAACCTGTTTCAAAGTCATCCTCACAGGACCCGTGCAGGGGAGGTGAACACCAACCCCACCAGATGTGGAATTCACCTTCCTTTTTCATCCTGGTGGAAATTATACTGTAGTCGAGGCTACCGCCGTACGCGGCGTGTCGTGGCAGTGCTGGTGATGAAAAGGTCCTACTTTAGTAACCTATCACATGTCTTCAGATGGCTTTGATGCCCTGCTAGCGGTTCATAAAGGCTGCTTAAAGAATGTCGGAAGAGTGCTGACTCGCATCCGGCAAGGCAGGCACGGCGTCTCTTTAAAGATAGACAATCGTGAGCTTCAACATCCATCCATCCATGCATCCATCATTGACTGCTTATCTGAAGTGTGGTCCCTGGGGAACTGCGGCCTATCTCAGTGCTCACTGGGGAAAGGCAGCGAAACCCCCTGGACAGGTCGCCAGTCCATCACAGGGCAGAGCAGTTAGGGGAACAGTGTCTCACTCGAGCACACTTTGACACACTTCTCTGGAGGTGCCGGGATCAAACCTGCGAGCTTCCTATCGCCAGGCGACCGCTCTACCCGCTGACTTCGAATAAGCGGTTGACGATGGACGCCACTTCATTAACAGACATAATGCTGAGCAGTCTGCTCTGGTTCACTGAACCGCTGAAAACATCCAGAAAAGTGTCCACCATTCATGTTGCTAGGGGACCACCCATGAATGTTGTATTGTTGTCCACATCTTCTTATCAAGTGCAGCCTGTCTGCAAAGCAGGAAGTGGGTTTACATGTTCACCGATAACACCGGCAAACATGGATTCGGTGGTGTTTCAGAGACTCACACGAGGCTGTTCAGCATTATGGCTGCCAAAGGGTTTTTTTTCCCTACAGGATATAAAGTAGGTACAATCCATCCATCCATCCATCCATCCATCCATCAATGGTTTATCCAAAGTCAGGTCACAGGGTCATGCTGGGGCCTGGCCCAGTACTCATTGAGTGAAAGCTGGGGAAACACCCTGGACAGGTCACCATTCCATCACAGGGCTTGATCAGTTAGGGGCTCAGTATCTTACTCAAGGACACTTTCTGTAGGGGCTGGGGATCGAACCTCCGATGTCAGATCACCAGACAACCGCCCAACTTCCTGAGCTATGCTACCCCTAAAATAATGTTGAAGATTGTGATCATCTCCCTTGTTGTTGTTGTTGCGTGTTTTTTTGTGGGGGGGTTGGTAATGTGCAGATGGTCCCCCTGCCAAGCAGATTACAGAGAGAACTGGGGACCCAGGTCTCCCGAGGAGAGGGTAATCACCGCGGCTCACGAGGGAGCAGTGAAAAGCGTCTGGCAATCAGGCTGTAACAGTGGGCTCATTCATCACACGGGTATTACGGCGCTCACAGGTACAATCCTCAAGAAACTCGACACCAGATCCAAGCCGCCATCAGCGGGCCGAAGCAATCCAGACCCCTCCCCGTCACACACTGCTTCTGGTGGAGAGACGGGAAGAAGCCGACCGAGGGAGGAGAAGCCCGACAACAGCAGAAAACATTCCCCCTGAGCCAAGCCTCGGTGCACGGCCAGCATGTTTGTGGCCAGCAAGTGGACTGGCTGTGTTTTCCGTCATGCATACTTTTGCTTTTCCTCTCCCAAATGACTCTGGCATTCTCCCCCTGCAGCCGCATTGATAACAAGCATTCGTCAGGCCCCTTATCAAGCGGGATGCTTCCTGCCTGTGCTTGAACATGTCACCATCCTGCTGCATATCTCCCCTCAGCTTGATGACCTTCAGCCGTTCAACCCCGACGTCTCTCAGGCGCCGCCGCGGCCCTGCGGCCAGGACCGTTGCTGTACGGCAAGGAGGTCGTGGGTTCGAATCCCGTCCCAGGTACTTCCTATATGGAGTTTGCCCGTTCTTGCGTCTGCGCGGGTTTAATCCTCCTGCCTGCGCCCCTGAGCAAGGCGATAGGAGGAAGAACTGGAGTTGGTCCTCGGCTGCTGCAGCCGCTCACTGCTCCCATACGAACAAGATGGGTTAAACGCAGGGGACGCGTTTCATCGCATTTTATGTACAAGCGGCGATTGAATAAAGCTTCTATATGTCGGGTCTGTCAGGACCGAATGGAAGCCAGAACCGGGCCCGTTCATCAACAGAGCCATTCTGGGGGAAAATAAGGGGTGGAGTGAGGTGCAATGTGCCTCGACTCCGACCCCTCCCAGTCAGCCCACCATACGCTGTAATTTACAGCAGCCGGCCTGGACATTATCCTAATGCACTTATGCAGGGTGTGCAGAAGTATGGGGGACATCTGTCACTGGGCCTGGACTCGCAGCCACTGACCGCTTTCACATTTTATATGGCCCCGAGTTGGATTCTTATGTGCAGAGAACACATGTGAAAGGGAAGCGGCGGGAAACCGTCTCTCCTCATCGTCTTGATCGATTTTCTTTCCAGGGGATGGACCTGACGGGTATCTGCGGTGTTCACTCCCATAGAAACCTCTCGCAGACACACACATAGTAGACATTCCTACGGAGGCCAGGTGCTGAAAGCAGAGAAAAGTCCTGACAGGTCTCAACAGAAGTCCTGGTGCAGTAAAGCAGGGCGACTGGCTACGCAGCGGGAGCATCGAGAGACGGTTACACTCGCTCCACAACACCTCCTGAGAACTTGGCGGTGTCAGACGGCGAAATCGGTTTACTCTGTGATTTAACGGCTGAGTGTCCCCGAGGACGAAGCAGCATCAGCGCCTCTCGTCCATTCCCAGCCTCATCCGGTGATAGCTTGTGCAATAAGTGGATAAAGGGAGGGAAAGGAAAGCCAGTTCATTTACTCATTGCACTGTGGTAGAGCGAGCGCTTTGTGAACTGACCAGGCAGATGTTGCAGGTTTGAACCCATCACGGAGCATCAGGAAGGGCGTACGGCCTTGACCCTCACAAGCTCCATCTAAGGCCATGAACATGGACCTCTGAGGTTGTCGGAGTAGTGGGGGGCTGCGGCCTCCGGGAGGGAGCTAAGGGCTCAGTGTCTCGCTCAGGGACACTTCAACAGGCTTTCTGAAGGAGCCTGGGAATCGAACCAGCAACTTTCTGATCACCAGACGACCCACTATAGCTCCCGAGCTGTGCCGCCCATGGACAATGAAGAGTTGTGAGTTTCCCTTCGTAGAACTCCCATCCATCCATCCGGCCTCGGCCGCTGATCTGAAGTCAGCTTGTTATCCCAGCCCTCCTCGTGCGAGAGGCGGGGAAACGCTCTGGACAGGTCACCGCTCCATCTGTTGGTTTACGGCTCAGAATGTTTTGGTCCCACGATAAAGAAGCCCCTCGCTTCCTTGGCTGGATGCGAGGCAGCAGGGAGAACAGTCGCGGAGAACTTGCGCCTTTGAAGAGATTTGCATTATCTAACGAATTAATCATCCGAACAAATGAGACGGGAATCGATCTGAGGCGGTGAAACTCTGCCGGATGGCCACGCTATCCATCCATCGCAGGCTTTCCGTCTCGGTACCTGCGATAGATCCGTCTCTGCCCGGGAGGATGCCGACACGGCCGACAAGAGGCCGGTAATCACACGTAAGGGATGGAGGACGGAACGCCGGCCCGGTACGCTCACCAGCAACAGTGTCAGAGGGGAAGGAGCGGTAATTCAAACCCACTCGCAGGACAGAGAAGATGTATAGGTGTTATCAGAGCTACAGATATAAGCTCTCTGATTCACCACCGTCTGCCTTTTGAAGTGAACGAGGGGGGTTTATATAACGCTGGTGACATGTCCGGGGGCACAGGGCGCCCACGGTTACGCCAAGTTTAGTCCACGTGGCTCCTGGGGGAAGGTGGGGAACGCCGTCTCGGCAAGGCAACCTCTCCATGAACCATTGTTTTTGCTGGACCCCTGCCAGCCTCTTAAGAGCGATTATGAGCCCCCCCAACGCGGGATGTAAAGAAGGAAGAGGAAGATGTTTTACGACAAGTAAACACCCTGCGACTGTCATCGCCCTCGATGTAAATCATCCCGGCTGATACTTTCAGTGTGGGCGTCCCATGATCTGACGAGGGATTGCTGCCGCTTTGACTTATTATGCGGCTTCCCGAGACTCAACGCACCAATGTTGGTGTTGATATGTAGAGGGATGAACGAGGGGCCCGTTGTCACGTGTCAACCTCAGTCCTCGTATCGAGAGGGTGGATATGGACTCGGATGGAGCTTGGGGGATGGAGGCTGGATGTCCTTCCTGATGCCCCACCGTGGGTTAGAACCCACAACAGCTGGCTCGTCAGTTCCTGAAACTCTACCGCTGAGCTACCGCGGCCCCGACCAAAATCAGGACTTGGATTCAACTTTTCCGATCTAAAAAGTTCCTTCCATCCATCTTCAACCGCTTGTCTGCAGTCGGGTGGTGGAGTCCGAAAGTTTTAAAGACAGTTTAATAAAACTTTTGGCTGCTTGGTGTAAATGACTGACACCCTCTTATCTTTCTACCTTTCTGCACGACTTCCCAGTGGTCATAAAGAGTGAGTGGCCTAGTCCTCATTAATATTCATGAGCTTGCCTTTGACTGACAGGCACTAGACAGGGTGGGCAGGAAGGGTGGGCAGACTTTATGATTTGGATTATTTGATCTGATTGGCTGCATGTAAATGAGCGTAACTGATGATATCACATGGGGGCACGTAGCACACGGGTGTGGTAGCTCAGCAGTAGAGCACACGCCTCCAAGTCAGGGCTCACGAGTTCGATCCCGCCACAGCACTTCAGGGAAAAGGCATCCGGCCTTAATCCCTCATACTCAATAAATGTGAGGCATTCACTGCAAAGTTCTTTGAGTGGTCTCTGGACTAGAAAAGTGCCGTATGCGAATAAGTCCATTTAGCATTTACATCACGAGTGCGAGGGAAAAACAGATCTGCAGAGAGAAGATGGACAAAGAGAAGCTCTGTTGAGAAGAGCGAAACTGAATGCTACCTTTTATGAGATTGACCTTATCCAAGTGGTCTTATGTTCAGAGATATCAGTGTTTCTGTTTTGGTCCAACTTTAAATGGTTTAAAGGTACATGGCCCAAAATACACAACAAGATGCAGCCTGGACAAGTTCAGGGGTTATTTTAAGATGCAGGGATTACTGGAAACATGTAGAAAGCGGCTGTCTTACCCTCGGTGTCTTCCTCCCTGTGTGGAGGCTGGTAGTTGTGGAGGGTCTGGGGCTGTTTTTCGGGCTGATCTTCCTCCTGTATCACCCTGACTGGAGCTCGGCTAGTGGGGCTGAATTGGACGGTGGGGTACGAGCCCTGGCTCTCTTTGCCAAGGGGCTGCAGGTGTTCCGCCTGGCTCTTTTCTTGGTCCTTGTGACCTTGGGAGTGGGACCCATCATGGCCCCCCACGCGGCTGCCCTGGCTCCGTTTGCGGTGGCCGTCGGATTTGACCCCCGTACCAGCATGAGCGGAACGCGCCACGTCTTTCAGCGTGTCCTGGGCTTCTCTGTTTCTGTCGCTCGGTTGTCTGGCGGTCCTCTCGCTAACCTCCTGCTTGGGCCGGTGGTTTTCGACAAACGCTCTCTCCGTGGTTGTGGTTTGCGACGTCGGGGTCTCCGTCTCGCCTCGGGTAGGGGTATGATCCTCGTAACGCTGTTCTCCGGCCTGCTCGCTCCTGTCTTGATCGCTGCTTCTCCGCATCTCCTTCCCCCTGTCGTCATGGGAGTTAGAGGAAATGAAGCCCGAGTCAAGGAAAGCTGGTGGCACTGTAGTAGATTCCAGCGGTTGGGCCTCATCCCGGGGAGTGGAAGATGTTGGCTCCACCAATGTATAGTCATAATCCTCCATGCCAAAACCGGGCGGGTCCGGCTTGTACAGCGGTAATGTGTTGCCAACTTGCTGTTGCTGGGCTAACGTGGAAAAGGGTTCCTGAGAGCTTATCTGGCTGCTGTCGTGCAGGCGGCTGATGTCTTTCATAGGGTCATTGTTGTGGTCGGTGGCAGTGACTGACGTGGGTTTCTTAACGCTGCGGGGGTCACAGTCAGGGATTGGGGAACACATCAAGCCTCCGCCGTCATGTGGACAGTGACACACCTGGCATGGATCCATCTTGAAAGAGTGCCCGGCCTCATACTTAGTACTGCCGAGGACGCAGCCTATCCTCCCACACTGGGGGCACCCGTCCGCAGGTTGCAGAACTTCAATGCAGTTGGGGGGAATATCAGGACACGGGATGAAATGACAGCTTATTTTACCTCCTCCCTGTGGACAAGAGCACTCGGTGCTTCCGAAATCCACAAAGTAAGACTCTCCCTCCGGAACCTTCCCCCTCTGAAACCCGGCGTGGATGCAGTCATAGTACTGGTAGCCTTCACAGGTGCATCCCTTCCGCATACAAGTGGCACAGCAGGCGCCCCTCTCCAGAACCTCCTCGATGCAGTTCTGCAGAACGGGGCAGTCCACGCCCGTGCAGTCCTCCTGGCTAGAAGCGGTCTCCACGCACAAAATCACCCAGCAGAGGAAGGAAGTTAGCTTCTGAGCGGCCATTTTGCACGAGGGGAATAAAACGAGGGAATCCCAAAACAAGCTCTACTGATTTGGAGTTTGATCCAGATTATCGGGACTTGTCCACATTTAACCTGGGGAAGGAAGCAAACGTGTCAGCGTCCTCTAAGAGAGTCGACTTGTTCAGTTCGACATCACCAAGTTCTCATCGATTTGCCGGTCTGCCATCATGCACGGCGACCACCCGTCGCAGTACCTTTTCCCACGGCTGTCGCCTATCACAGGGTGCGTGGGTGTGCGGAAACCAGAGCATTTAGAACCGCACATGGAAAGTTGGCTGAAAGGAGGCCCGAGTAGTGGGAAATTGGGACATTAATACAAGAATAACCCATCAGAGGCTAGCAAAATAACGCTGTAATAACAGAACAGTGTGAGCACCGTTCCAGTAATCTATGAGTGATGGATGCGTCATGCCCGGACCACCCTATATGCAAGTTATTGGTTCACAGCCCGCGTAAGTTTGTGCGAACTCATAAAAACCGTCTGCTTCCGATGCATACACGTGTGTTGTGCAGATGCCCTGCAGTCATTTGAGTGGGATCAGCGGCCCGGTCTGCCCCTGCCTTCAGTGGCTGCTGGAGGACAGGCTGTTCCAGCAGCTCCATCCGTCCCTGACATGCAGCGAATGTAAAGCATGAGGACGATTACTCCCCGAGGAGACAGACGTGAGTGAGACTCGATGTTCACTTGAGCCGATATCTACGACCGTGGACCACTCCTGCCTGGTACGGAGGAGAGACGTGAGGCCCGCTGCACAGACGTGGCGCGAGCGGCATCCCCGAGCCGAGCCCGTGACGTGACTCCAGATCAGAGGGCTTATCGAGAACCAGGTGTTTTCTATTTCCCTGTTCCTGTTTTTCCCCCATCGCGCGGTCGCCACGGTGAAAATCCAAAGGGGAACTTTGGCCTCCGAATTTAAACACCCACCAAGAGCGGCTTTGTTGTGTCGAGCCGCTTTGAACTGATGCAATTTCTGGCTGTGATGAGTGTGGCCCCACGTCAGCAGGTTTCGTCATGGGACCTGCTGTGAACGCCTCTTCTCGGGGAGGACGAGTAAACACCGTGGCGATTGAGCGGACCGGACGGAGGAGTGTGTGTCCTCGCTGAAGTGGCGCACAGAGGCAACACTTATTCAGGCTCGTGGGACTTGAACAGACGTGTTCTGACACGTCGACAGGTTCTCACAACTCTAAATCTTTATATGAAGAGACTTTT